>ML312116.1:0-103520 GCA_005239505.1 Nicotiana paniculata | reverse complement strand
TGGTTTTGTTCAAACAATTACCTAAATATGCACTCTCTCTCAAGTAGATACATACTAAATAGGTAGAGCTAATTGATGGTCATTCAATTAACTACAACAAGAACATAGTTGAACAAATAGAGATTAAACAACCAATCAAAACTATATTAATATCACCATAAATTTGTCAACGGGTTCCACCAAAACCCTAGATTAAGAAAATTAGCTACTCATATTCATAAATATCAAATCTAAAATAACTTGCATAATTGAATTACAGAGTAATGAACTAAGGAGATAAAAATCAATGTTTTTGCTTTGCTCCACTGAGTAGTAATCCAAAAAATTTTCCTCCACTTCAATGGATTCCTCTTTCGAATACCCCTTCAAGTTATGTTTTGGGGTCTATTTATATGTTTGGGATAAACCCTAAACGTGTAGGAGACTTCTATTCAAACTGGGAAACACTTAAACTCTTCAAAAACTCGAATTTAGCCGGAACAGGGGCCTGGCGTTTGGGCCCTGGCGCCTGTATAACGCCAGGCTAAGGCAGGCGTTTGGGCTCTAATGCCCGGCTAACGCCAGGCAGGGTCAGGCGTTTGGGCTCTGGCGCCTGGATAACGCCAGGCAGGGTCAGGCGTTTGGGCTCAAACGCCCGGCTATAGCCCGGTGTACTCCTCCTTGCCTCTTGAGTGTATTTTCGATGTATTTGCATCCATTTAGCTTGGCTTCCATCTCCAATTCACCTACACATTAAATAGACTCCATTATGCACATAAAAAGTGTATTTTTATCATTAACGCACATAAAATGTAGGGCATATAACATGTTAAACCATAAAATCTAGCCTCGCATCAATGCCCAAGCCCTTTCTTGCATCCATGTTTGATCATTTCGCCGGCGACCATGACTGATGCGTTCGACAAACAAGGTTGAGGGCATGGATTTCCTTCCTCGCACTGGTCAGCAAGCACAATTTCAAAAGCCTGGTAAACAATGTGTTCACTTCCATCTATTGCCTCAAGACAGGGGCCTGATGGGTCCTTGTAGATTGATTGTTCATCTTATCCATGGAGAACTATCTCCTGGTTCTCATATTCAAACTTGACCATTTGATGGAGAGTAGAGGGTACAACTCCCGCAGCATGGATCTAGGGCTTTTCTAGTAGAAAATTATAGGAAGTTTCCATGTCCCGAACTTGGAACCTTATTTTGAAATCCACAGGGCCAATGGTTAGGATTAAATCAATTTCTCCTATAGTATCCCTTTTGACGCCGTCGAAAGCTCGGATACAAACATTATTTGGCCAGATCCTTTCAGTCCCAATTTCCATTCTTTGCAATGTTGATAGAGGGCAACTATCTACCCCGGATCCGCCGTCCAGCATGACCCTTTTCACATAATAACCCTCACACTTGACCGTTAAGTGTAAATCCTTGTTATGGGCAGCTCCTTCGGGAGGTAAGTCATTTCGGCTAAAAGAGATTCTGTTGACTTCGAAGAACCGTTATGCCATTCTTTCCAGTTGTTCAATCGTAGTCTCGATCGGCACATACGTCTCATTTAGCATCTTTAGAAGTACTTTTTGGTGCTCGCTTGAGCTCAACAACAGAGCCAAGAGTGAAAGCTGGGCAGGAGCCTTTCTGAGTTCATCAATCACAACATACTCTAATATTTTCGTTTTTCAAAAGAATTTCTCGGCTTCTTCGGCAGTAACAGGTTGTTTGAGGGGGAAACATTTTTGTTTGGCTTTGTTCAACTCTTTTGGGTTATGATACTTCCCATATAGGTTTTTTTCATTCACTTCCCCTCTCACTTCGTTCCCTTTATAGGTGACCAAAGTCTGATTATTGTTCTAGGGAATGGCAGTGATATCTCTTATTGGAATTTGTGGCCTGCGAGTGATGATCAGAGGCTCATCCAGCTTTGGTGAGATGACTACCCCTTTTGCCACATACATCCTCTATGGTACATACATTCTTGGCAAGTTTGATCTTAGTTTCAAACTCTTTGGAGAGCTCAACGTGAGCTGCCTATTTCTGGGAGCTCTTGGGACGTAGAGGATGGCTTCTTTGGTTGGTGGTACCTCTTTCTCTACTTCCTTAGCCTTTTCTTCATTCTGGGTGGTAGGCTTTGTTTTCTTTGCATCCCTGACCGGTTTTGCCGCTGTCTTATGTTTATTTTTTGTATTAGCGATGGCAATAATGGCTTTCAAAGCAGGGTCAAACTCATTTTCCTCACAAATCATTCTGATGACGGGCCCAATGTTGTGGGGTGGCAATGGATCATTTGTTACATTAAAGACTTCCTTGTCCCTCAGCACTACCTTTTTTTGTTCAATTAGGCTTTCAATTGCTCTTTTGAGAGTCCAACAGTTCTCAATATCATGCCCTTCCGCCCCATAATAATAGGCACACCTGGTACCTTGCCTGTATGATGGAGATTCTTGATTCTGCCTGTTTGGAGGCATGGGCTGCAAAAGACCCATCTGAACCAATTTCGGAAAGAGTCTAGAGTATGACTCACCTATGGGTGTGAAGTTGGTTCTTCTGGGTGGTTCACGGGGATGGGTATTGTATTGGTAGTTGTTCTGGGGAGGATGTAGATTATATGGATCTTGGTTAGGATGGTTATTTCTGGGAAGTGTAGCTCTGTTCTGATTGTATTGTTGTTGTGGCCGTGTGTACGTATGAGCATTCATTACTGCGTAGGGATGAGGAGGCATAGCATAGGCTGCGTCCTTATGAGGAAAATAATGTTGTGAAGTTGTGGGATATAGGCCTGGATTATCCCGAGGTCGTCGAGGACTTCATAGGCTTGGGAGGTGGCTCTCAGGGCTGAGTGACTCAAGATACGACCCGTTTAAGCCATTTTCTACCATTTCACCAATTTTGATGGCCTCCACGAACGGTTTGCCCATGGAAGACATCATATTTTGGAAGTAATCGGCCTCTTGGGCCTGCAAGAAAACACTGACCATTTCGGTCTCATCCATAGGAGGTTTTACTGTGGATGCTTGTTCACGCCACTTGATGGCGTATTCTCGGAAGCTTTCGGAAGCCTTTTTCTTGAGGTTGGACAGATAATTTCTGTCTGGAGCTATGTCCACATTGTATTGAAACTGTCTCACAAATTCCCGAGCTATATCATCCCATATGTGCCAACGGGAGATGTCCTGATCAATATACCATTCCGAGGCGATTCCAACAAGGCTTTCTCCAAAGTATGCCATCAATAACTCTTGTTTTCCCCCTGCCCCTCTCAATTGATTGCAATATCATTTCAAATGCGCGATGGGTCTCCATGCCCGTCATATTTTTCAAATTTTGGTGTTTTGAAACCCACGAACAGATGCACATGAGGAAACATGCACAGATCAGTGTAAGACACACTCTTTTGGCCACTCAGGCCCTGTATGTTTTTCAAGCTTTGCTCAAGACTTTTCATTTTTCGTGTCATCTCCTCTTGTTCGGGATTTCTCAAGATTCTCTCCTGTTCCATAGGAGATTCAGATTGGGGATGTTGCAGATAAGAGTTCGGAATGACTCGGGTAGTATCCAGTTGGAATTGGGGAGCTTGAAAAGTGAAATTTGATGGCTCAAAGCTCTATCGTGGCAATGTTGGCTGTGCCATACAGGCAGCTGGCGGCGCGGTGAATACAATAGATGGTATTCTAGAAGATGGTTCTTGGGGGCAGACCTCAGAAGGCATTCCGGTGAAGTTTGATGTCATAGTAGGGAACCCAAATGGTATGAACGGGTTAGGTGCTGAAATGGAACATTAGTGGTCCCTCGAGTTCTTGGGATCAACTCAAGGAAACTGAGGATAGCACTAGGCGGCTCCCTTCCATTAGACCAACCATCCCACATTTCTAACATGCGGCCTCTCAGCCTCCTATTCTCTTCGGCAACTGCTGATTCGGACTGTGGGATAACCTATGTGGGGCTATCCTCAAGTTCGACAATAGACATATGACTTTCAGATTCCATTGCAATGCTTCCTTTGGACCTTGTAAAATAGTGGTGTGTCGCCAGAATACCACCACATAAACCAACCACCTTAAAAGTAAGAACCTTAAGATTAGACATCAAACGGGTTAGTTTGAGATATTAACATATAGGGGATCACACGTTGGGATGCAATGCATCTAAGCAGTCAAACATTTTTTCTAACATGTTTGTGATGGTTGTGTGTTTCATCCCGACTTTAATGTTTCACTCTTTTCTTTCTTGAGTATTTATTTTAGGGTTATGATTGAATCCTATGTAGATTGCTTACATATTATGATGCCGCATGAATCAGATCATCACGTAGTTTAAAATAATAGATATAGAGTGACAAGGTGCAATTTTCATTACTAAAGATAGCTCTTTGTTTTTCATTACAAGCATTTTGGAATATTGATAACCATAAAAGAAATAGTACAGAATCTAGACAAACAACAAAACAACTTAAAATTATAGAAATCAATAAAATACAGACTCGAAAACATCAAAAATAAAGGAGGGCTTCTACTTGTCTTCTCGGGGCCTGTGGTGCATTGGCGGGTCTCTGTGCAAGCCTATGTGCAATGTCTCCCTGAAGACGGTCCAAATCACCCATCACCTGGTGGACGAAATTCATCACAGACAAGTGTATGACCTCTCTGACAGGTAGCCATCCCAGGGTCCATTTTATCTGATTTTCCCGTAAAGTTCTCAGATGGTCGATCCAAGCTTCAACTCCATCCGGGGAATTATAGTCTTTTACTCTTTCTTCATAACTTTCGATGAAATTGGTGGCACGCCCCAAAACTGAGGGAAGAGACCGGTGCCTAACCGGATGAAGCCGATCAAGCGGACCTAGATTGCCTTTCCTACCCAACGCATTTCTCCGTGTTCATAATGTACATTTATAAGTGAAACAACAAAATATAATCAAAGCATGCGTGTCACGCCCCAAAACCGAGGGACGAGACCGGCAACTAACCGGATGATCCCGGTCAAGCGGACCTGGATTTTCCTCACATATCCCATGTACTACCCCGTGATATCAATATATATTACTCATGTGAAATACCAAATAAGACTTAAGCATAAACTTACGATTTTATTTCATTTCTACCCTTTTATCATTACCAACATATGATACCACATACTTACAAAATACATACAACATTTACCAACGTGGATCACGATTCCGAACTGTACCATTACTTACCCAAAATACATATGTACACTACCCACATTGTGTCTACGGAGCCTGTATGAATACTAGAAACATATCATTACCTGTCGGCAACAAGGCCCCGGCTATACCATACAATACACAATAAAATCAAAAGAAGGTGGCATGAACCACACATGGCCCCGAGAGGAAGTGGGGCTCACCAGTACAGCTGAAAAGGATAAGGAGAAGGCACCACTAACAGCGAGCTGAGCTACCTGCTATGGACCCACCTACATCCATATAAAAGATGTAGCGCCCCCGAAAAAAGGGACGTTAGTACTGTGGAATAGTACTAGCATGTATGAATAAACTTTATCCCAAGTACAATCAAATAATACACAAATAAGAGACAGTAATAGAACCAATCAATCAATGCACGTGGAAAGAAACAACCAAAATCAACAAGTTTTACAATATCTCCTTTTCCCCTTTCAACATCACCATATTCAAGAGTTTCATAGATTTTCATTTCAATAGTGATAATGATCACATTCCATCCTTATTCCTCGGCCACCCTTATTACCTCACATCATAGATTTTCGTTTCAATAGTGATAATGATCGCATTCCATCCTTATTACCTAGGCCTCCCATATTACCTCGGCCAACCTTATTATCTCGGCTACCCTTATTACCTCACATCTCATTATCCTTATTAGTTTGTATTGCGGCGCGCAACCCGATCCTACACAACAATCATATTTCGTAACAACAACCACAAACAATAAAATCACAAGAATTATTCCTTTCAAGGAACACAAGTTCATATCAACAATTCGCTATTTGAGCTCAAAGCACAATGACTCTCACCAAACAGTAATTCATGTACACGGTGTTACCATAATCGTTCAATCCATTTACATCATTTCAAAATATCCTTTTTCATTACTTACCACGCACGGTTTTTAGCCATCATATACATTCCCACACTTGGGCATATTAACATTTTTTTATTCATTAACACATACTTTCATATCGATACCCTCGAGCTTTTACGAGCTTTGCACATAATAGGATAGGCACATCAAAACACCTTTCACAATCTCATATAGCACGGTAGTATAAAAATCAACTAGGACGATCAGAGAATAAAATCTTACGTTTCAACACAATTGAACAATCAATTCACATATTTTCAAACAAGGTACTCATACCGTATACTCGGACCCAACAAGAGGATTCTACAAAGGTTAAAGTTAGTCATACATACCTCAAAGAGCTTTTCCTTAAGTTTATAAAATACACCAACACCTCTAGATNTAGCCATAACAATCTATAAGGAGATAGCGGAAATCGATTAATAATTAGGAAGATTACCCATGGTATAACTCTCTTAGGAATTTCATCAAACACCTAGCATGTGAAGTAGACTACAAGGTTTAGAAATGGCAATCTCTTCTTCCTTCACCCAATTTTTAACAAGAACTACCCAAATTAGTTCTTTAATAGCACATACTACAACTTAGTCCCACATGAATGGCCTATTTCTAACCCTCACAACATATTTGAACACTTAACTTCTTGCATGAAATTTTTGAAAGTAGAACTTACGCGGATGGAAGGCAATCTATGGTTATCTTTCTTGATTCTTGAAGATTTGAGCAATATTTGGATGATTATCAAGTTATGCCCCTTATTTCTCTGTATATATGCTCTCATATCTCTCTAAAATCAGTAGAAAATGACCCCAAATGAAGCCCCTAAACCTATTTATGAAAACGGGATCGGGTTATAAAAATAGGAAAAATAAATCTCCGTAACAGGGTCTGTGATTGCAGAATGGACCGCAGAACAAACATGTGGGCCGCAGAGTGCATCGCAAAATAGGTGCCCAAAACTGGGCAACACTAGCCCAGTCTGCGACCTGATATGCAATCTCAGAGTCAACATACGACATGAAATGCGATCGTAGATTTGACACAGGATCGCATTTTTCCAGCCTTTGGTAATTTGATCATAACTTTGCGTAGGGATGTCCAAATGACGAATGGTTTGAAGCGTTGGAAACTAGACTCAAAGAAATTTCATTTGATAGGTTACGCATCACATAATATCTTATATATATATAGATATTCTCGTCCAAAGTATGTACTAGTGCAAGTACATTTGGAATTTTAGCCTATTATGAAATTTTCCCACTTGGCTTGGACTTAGGCCTCTCCTTGGACCCTACCTTACTTATTATATGACTCATACAATTATTCACCACATCCAGTTCATTTAACTCATATTTAAAACACATAAAATATTACAATTTGTCTACCCGGCACCCCGAAATCCAATATTGCTTAGCAAAATTTTCCGGGGCCTTACAATGCGTTTACAACATAAGTCAAATTTCCTCTTTTAACATTTTCAATGTTTTAATCTTCCCAAAACATACATTCCAAAATACAACACTCCCGATACAGGATCATGATTACAAACGAGTACGACAACTGCCCCAAATACATATATACAACCCACATAATCTCTACGGAGCCTCTAAAGATACGAAGAAGAGTATATAAACTTGCCGGCAACAAGGCCCCGACTAAACCTTAACAGAACAGAATATGCAAAAGAAGATGGCATAGACTACGCATGACCCCGAAAGGAAGTGGGTCTCACCAAAACTGCTGAGGAGATGAAAGGAAGGCACCACTATCGGCGGACCGAGCTACCTGCTATAGAACTACCTACATCCATATAAAAGATGTAGTGCCCCCGGCAAAAGGGACGTTAGTACCATGTAATAGTACTAGAATTTATGAACAAGCTTTACTCTAAGTAAAATCAAACAATACACAGATAGGAGGCAGTCAAAGAAACCAGACAATTACTGCACAGAGATACAGAAAACACAAATGAGAGTTCCACAGTTTTTTATTTCAATCGTTCTCCTGTTGCGGCGCGTGCAACCCGATCCCACCGTACAATCATATTCCACCCTTATTACTTCTGTTGCAGTGTGCAACCCGATCCCATCTTACAATCACATTACACCCTTATTACTTCTGTTGCGGCGTGCAACCCGATCCCATCTTACAATCACAATACACCCTTATTACTTCTGTGGTGTGCAACCCGATCCCATCTTACAATCACATTACACCCTTATTACTTCTGTTGCGGCGTGCAACCCGATCCCATCTTACAATCACAATACACCCTTATTACTTCTGTGGTGTGCAACCCGATCCCATCTTACAATCACATTACACCCTTATTACTTCTGTTGCGGCGTGCAACCCGATCCCATCTTACAATTACATTACACCCTTATTACTTCTATTGCGGCGTGCAACCCGATCCCATCTTACAATCACATTACACCCTTATTACTTCTGTTTCGGTTTGCAACCCGATCCCACTTTACAATTCTGTTGCAGTGTGCAACCTGATCCCACCGTACAATTCTATTGCGGCATGCAACCCGATCCACCGTACAATTCTATTGTGGCGTGCAACCCGATCCCACCTTCCAATCATATTTGATAGCAACATCAACCAATCAATTCAATCACAAGGATTTTCATCATCAAGAATATACATTCGTAACAACCAAGTAACCATGTAATCAAGGCCATAGTAATCTTTACCAAACAGTAAGTCACATACGGCATACCATCAACATATAGTTCAATTAGATAAATCCACATTTCCTTTCCATTACTTGTTACACAGCATTTAGCACTTAGATACATTCAACAATTTGATTCGTTATCATTTGTTTCATTTTGCAGCACAGCCTCTCATACCGATGTATTCAACATTTAATGAACTTTTCACATGATAGAATAAGCAAAAAGAATCACCTTTTCACAATCTCATATAGCATGGTGGCATGCAATCAATTAGGATAATCAGAGAACAGAATCTTATGCTCAACACATTAGAACAATCGATTCACATATGCATAAACCAGAAACTCATACCGAACTCGGACACCAACAAGGTGACTCTACAAAGATTAAAGTTAGCCATACATACCTCGAGTCAAAATTCCCCTTTAATATCTATTCCAAAACACCGGACCTTCTAACGCCTTCAATCTAATTTACAATGTGACACATTCAAACTTAGAGTTAGGAACCTTGAACTCATTTGGGAATTTTATCAAATACTATGTGGTCCTTTAGATTAACTAGCCCTATTTTTAGTGAAAGATTGCCCTAGCTTACTTCCCTTTTCTAGATTATGGTAGATTATTCACATGCATGCAAGGTCTTAACTCTCATCTTCAAGAACCAACCTATGTGTTCCATTGTTAACCAAAAACTGAGAATTGAATGAAAATGGGGTGGGGACTTACCTCTTATGGTGAAGAAGATGAAGATTACTCGATAATTTCCGGGCCTGAGTAGAGATGATGGACCAATTTGGGGAAGATGAGGACTTCTCTCACTAGAACCCAATTTGGGGCCTGAGTAGAGATGATGGACCAATTTGGAGAGGTGTTTTATTAAACTGGGGTTCAGGTTTTAAAATTAGAAAGTAGAAGCCCCGAAGCAGGTAAACGGTCAGGAATGCGATCGCATTCCTTTTATGTGGTCTGCATACCTGTCGCATAAGTGGCCTTCAGCTGCGCCAAAAAGAAAAGAAGACTACCCAGGTATGCGACCACTATGCGGTCCGCATACCTATTATGCGATCGCATAGTGCGTCGCATAACTCCCTCCGCAAAAATCAAGTTGGAAGAATGCGACAACTATGTGGCCCCGATTCGTGAAATGTGATCGCATTATGGGCCGCATAGATGTCCTAAAAATGGGCAGAAACTGTCCAGGTATGCGACCACTATGCGGTCCGCATACCTGATATGCGATCGCATAGTGGACCGCAGACCCGCGCAATTCTGGAAAATTTTATCTTTTAAGTTCCAGGGTACTTTTTACTCCACAAGGGTCCATTTTAAGAATTTCTACAGTTATAACCACATGGGAACCCATTCGGGCATTGTTTTTAGACTTGAAATTTTACGGGTCTTTACATATTGGTTCTTTCAGGATGATAGCTCATGAATCTTGGGTGATGACGAAGGTGTTTGATTAACCACATTTGGAGAATAATGTTGCAACCTTCGAAGAATGTTTCCCCGGACTTGCACTGCGTTAAAGCCCGTAAATATCAGACAGTATGAGCGGAGCTAAAGTGTGATCCTTTTTCTCTGTTAAAACCTGGGTGATTCTAGCCACACGAACATCAATGGTCCCTTTTACATTTGGAAAGACCATTACACCCAGGAATGCCACTATGAAGGCTATTCGGCAGTGAATTCTCCGAGTATCCTTGTCTTTCTTGTTGTTTAGCCCCTTTTCATGTGTTTCGAACCCGTCTGGAAAGCCATATCTAGATTACAAGAAAAAGAACGAGCAACAACCATCAACCACCCAGCTCTTTCTGAGTTGTTTGCTGATGGATAGGAAATCAAAGAAACGGCGCACTGACATGGGCCTCGGGAAGATGAGTTGTTGGTTCCTTAAATTCCGTCCAAAACCCGTATACCCTGCTATTTCTTCCAGGGTAGGAGTGAGCTCGAAATCTGAGAAACAGAATACATTATGAACTGGATCCCAGAAGGTTACTAAAGCCTTGATTAAGTCATTTCTCGGTTTCACCTTCATGATCTCAACGAGAGCCCCCAATTGCTCACTTACCCATTCTTTACCCTCCTCGTCTAGGTCATTCCACCACATTCAGAGTTGTAGGTGAGCTTCCTCTACGATATTCAGTTGCGGATTCTGGACAATACTCATTTTGCACCCGCGGAAGGGTAAGGTCAGGATTTCTTTTTAATTTTGAAAGATAAAACCAAAAAATTCTTTTTATAAAGACCAATTTTAGTTTTTCAAAAGACACCTCTCCCAAAAATGGCTATTTGCGCAATATTGACCAAAATCGCCATTTTTGCGAAAGTGGCCCCTTCTTACCTCTTGAGTAAAGTTTTGGGGGCCGAAGCAGGGTACTTTTCCAGGAAAAGTGACAGACACGTCTGTTCTTAACGAAAATATCCCTTCGATAATGTAAAATTCTCTAAGGCTATTCTGGCAAGAATGGTACAAGACTTAACCGAAGCTGGGTCGATTTTATTTTGACTAATGGACTTATTTTGTTTAGTTTTGAAAAATAGGGTCAACACCGATAAGGTTTTCCTATGTATCTCACATCCGGTGAGAATCAGACCCACGTAGTTCGGTCAATTTTGACATAACTTGAAAAATACGATTCTGACTCCTTTTCACTCATTTTTAAAATTCTTTTGTCCTCTTTTTTTTTTTTTGGAAAAATTTTGACAGTGTTTCGATGTATTTTTTCAAATATCATGGTTTTTCAAAACTGGTGAATTTTCTGTCCTCCCGCACTCTTGGTTTTTCTGTTATTTTCTTTCTTTAGCCGGTCAACAAACAAGGCGAGACAAATAATATACACATAGCAGGTAAAGATGCATCAGGATGGTCTTTTTTATTTTGGGTACACCTGTCCTGGACGGACCCAACCCCTGTGTTGAGTCCCCTAAGTGAAAAATGCATATGATTGAAATAAGCGTTCCTAATAGGGATCCGGCATGAGGTTTTGTCATTCTAGGTTTAAACCTAGGGTTTTGTTCTAGACCTGACTTACCCGAGCGGACAAATCGAGTTGAGGTGGGAGCGACGTACCGGTAGCACGAAAGGCTATCCAGCGTAGTGTCTGATCCATCCCCGTTCTTACTTGGTATGACCTTAAACAGAAAGGCAGGCCACACGAACGTGTGCACCAATTTTTAGAAGACTTAGAAGGGAGGCGTAAGAAGACAGTTTAAATACAGTTCAAATAAATATCAAAGTGGTAAATAGATGACATTTAGAACATTAAGCACAGAAGGAAAGTAATATCAACAATTTAAACAAATCAAGTAAAATCATATTAAAGCTCGAATTCTTAAACCCTGAACCAGAGATTCTGGATTCCAATCCCCAGCAGAGTCGCCAGAGCTGTTACACCTCCTTTTCCCCGACATGGGTGGGATATAGGGAGTTTTTTCCAATTTAAGTGACATAATCGAATTTGGAATTATTTATTTAATTTTCAGAGTCGCCATCCAGATTTTTATGGTATTTCGGGACACCATTTATTAAAATCCCAAACCACGGAAATTTTGACTCTATTTCAAAATGTCTGCGGACCAGAAATCCGGGTAAGGAATTCTGTTAATCTGGGAGAAGGTGTTAGGAACTCCCGAATTCCGTGGTTCTAGCACGGTCGCTTAATGATTAAACTTGGCCTAAATTGTTTAATTACTGATCTTTATACCTATGTGTATTTTTTATATTTTTTACCGCTTTTATTGTTCAATATATTTTATATTCAAAGAATTATTTTAAGACGGGTTACATATGCATAAACCCGTAGAAATTGGATGTGTCAAAAATCATGTCACGTGGACGTGTACATAATTCATGACACTTGATTCTTTTAAAGAGATAGCCAAAGTCGCGCAAGCGCGTATTATATTTTTTTTGGTTGTAAAAAGAAATTGAAATCACGTCACGCGAACATGTACGCAATAATTTTAAAATCCGTTCCTAAAAGTGTCTCTATGAGTGTTCATTTAATCTTTATTTGTACTACGTAAACGTATATACAATTTTTAAAAAAAAGGTGTATTTTAGTTATTAGAAGAATTATTCTTTATTCAAAGTTATACGAACATATACTTTGATCATTAACTATGTTTACAAGTCTAAAGTATTCAGCTATCTAATTGGGCATAGGTCTAAGCATTTACCACATCCAATGTGAGTTTTCTAAGTTAGTTTATCAGACTAGTTTAAGGAGGATTTTTAGATTACCAAATAGGGAGTCACTCAAAATCTTTTGACATTGATTTTTTCTAGCCTGGTATATGAGGATTAGGTCATTTGCTAGTTCTGGCCCAATTTAGTGACAAGCATTTGAACAGCCCTATATTTAACTATCATGAAGAGAAAGTATTCTATTTAACTAATGCATAAAATGACAAAATTCAAATCCACAAAATATAAACATTTATCCGGGCATGTTTTGAACTACAATTCTAAAAATATACTAGGAAAACTCATTAGCCAAGTAAACACTGATTTCTTTTAGTTAACATAGTAAGCTAATTTAGTACCAAAATTTAGTTAACATAGTAAGAACCTAATTTTAATACCAAAAGAAGAATCCTCTAAAAGGAAGTGGCAGACGAATTTATATAATTGGATTCCTAGCATACACCATATGGTATTGACTATAAAGCTAAAATATAGCCCTAAGTATTTAGGCCTTGTACCCCAGGCCAAACGACCTTGGATTTAGACTTATTCGGGCCTATTAGGCCATTTTACAAGTCTGCCCTATTTGCTTAACAAAATCGAAACTGTTGGACTCATGATAGTCCATTATTACAGTCCAAAATTAAAGGAAAGGGAAGTAATATGGTATGTTTTACAGAAATAAATTTTTACATATCTATGAAATACAAAAAGAAGAAATAAATTTATATATAAATTTCAACCTAAATGGCTAACCCAACTACTGTCGCTTTAATTTCAAACGTGCTGAATCTGCTCATGCTTCTAGTTCAAAGGATCGAACACTTGCATTTTTTACCACTGGTTTTCGAACAAACAAAGTAAATTTGTGCATCATTAAGGAGTGAATCTGACCATTAGGGGGTCAGATTCATTTCCCTTAGTGTTGTTTTTAACAGTAGAATTTTGTAATCTAAGTATGTGGTTTGAGAAATCAAAGTAAACATTTATGCACTTTTATGGAGTGAATCTGACCATTGGGGCTCAGATTCATTTCCTTTAGTGCTATTTTTCAAAGTAATACTTTATAGCTTTAATCATAGGGATGCATACGAAACAACATAACCATAAAGAAAAACTGGAAGGTAAAACAAGGCAGATTTTAGAATGAACCCCAAAGAATCTCGAAACAAATAGCTAACACATGGCTAATTGAGTCTAAACAACACAAAGTTTACATGTCCATACTCTTAGAACAAAAGAAAATCAGACAATACCAATCATTTTTCAACACAAACAAGCACAGATTTTTGAATCTAAGAACTTCATTTAAAGCAAAATTGTTACATATCTTTAAGGGTGAAAAATAAAAAGAAGATTTGACCCAATAAAGGTCAAAGATAAATCAGGTTATTTGAGGCTTAATACAGCAGCAGGACTAGCAGTAAGAAAACCCAGAAAATGATAGCTTGAACACCAAAGATTTGAGTAAAAATCAGCCAGAAAAGTAGTTTTTCCGAAAAGAAACCACAGCCACAAGAAGACCAATTTTAGACTATTTTTTCACTCATGATTTCAGTATTTTTTGCCAGTATTTTTCTATTTTTTTCTTCAGAGTAATAGAACAATATTTTCAGTGTGGTAATGTGTGTTCAGGTCTCATTTTCAAAGAATAATGTAGTCTATTTTTAGGGAGTTTAGGGGTAGCATCTTTTTGGGAATATATCTTATCTTAAAGATCAGAAATAGTACAGGTAGAACTGTCCATACTTATTCTATAGGTGAGGTTGAATATGTTTAGTTGGATCTTACTTTGTTTTAGGATTTTGATTAAGGAAAATAGTTAGGTTATTAGACTATGGTTTATTTTAGTTTCAAACCTAAGCTTAACTAGGCAAGTGATTAATGCTCTACTACTTAATAAAATAAGAACCCTAATTAATTCACTCCTAGCTACTTAATCAATGAAATCGAATGAAAACAGTCTTTAGGACATTGTATGCGTAAATTCTATTCTAAGAATTAAAATTAGGCTGACTTAACACTAAAGATCAGTGATTGATCATAGCAAATTACATATGAACCTTAGGCCAATTACTATTTTAGATATATCTAATTAATGTGTAATTAATACTAAGTTTGAAATCTATTGGCTAATACATATGAGTTATTTACAAAGGAAAATCAGTTACGAAAAATCAGAAACTAAAAATAATCGAGTCATATAACCTTAGTCCAATTTAACAATAATATTTGATATAAATGCACGAAATATTAGACCAATTGATCGGGATTAAGTAGTGAAATTAATGCTATCATAATCTACCATTCCAATATTCCTAGACATGCAAGTTTACATTATATTATAACTAATCGGCTCACAAATCTGTCTTAAGCAAAACAGAAGAAAAATATAAGAAAGATCAAAAGAAAAAATCTGGAAAATCTAAACATAAAGGGGGTTATGAGCTTAAACTCAGAATTTGTCTAAGCACATTTTTTGAAACTCTAATTAGTGATTAACCTAACTACTCATGTAATTAGACAGGCATGGCAGCAATTAATCAAAGAAAAATAGAAGTAAGCAGTAACACTTAGGGAAATTTTTAAACCTAAACTAAACATGCTTTTACACCTAAACTAAATACAGGAATAGAAAGAAAGGGGGGGGGGTACCAGTGGGGTTAGAACAGGTTGGCTGGGAAAAAGTTGAGTCCCCGAACTTTGGCCGGACTTCAGTAGGGTTTGAAAACGGTCCAAACCCACATAAATCAATAACTTTGGGTGATAGCTATTGACTCATGTGAGTTTGAGTCGTCGATTTTCTCGAAAACGGCCAGTGAGAAGAATTTTAGGGTTCTGAGTTTTTAGATCTAAAATTGGTTGTTTTCGGTGGGGTTTTTGGGGAAATCATGGGTAGGAGGTGATTGAGGGGAGGGAGATGAGTGTTTGGTGAAATTTTGGGGTTTTTTGGTGGAGCTCCGCCGCCAGTAAGGCAATTTTCGGACGGCGGAGGCGGTGAGTATTCTGAGGGCAGCTAGGGTTGTTTGAGAGAGAGAAGAGAGAGGAGTGTGGAGTGTTATTGGGGGTTAGGTAAAGTGAATGAGGGGGTGACGGGGTTTGTTAGGACATATTTATACTTATTAATTGATTAGTTCCCAGCCGTTGGATCTGGACAAATCAACGGCTGGGATTAACCTAGCCTAAATGGGGTCGTTTTGGGGTGGACTGGGTTGGCAGGGTTTGGGGTTTGGGCTGGGGTGTGTTGGGTATTAGGAAGGGGGAAGTGGGCTTGCGTGTATTTGGCCCAATCTGATTTTGATCCTTTTTAGACACTTGGGCTAACAATTCTAATAATAATTAGTTTTATTAACAAATTAATTAAAAAGTGAAACTATTAATTAACACTCCTAATTATTTAAAAGCGATTTTTTTGTAGAAAATTTTAAATAAAAATAATTGAATTAGACAGCTAAATATTAAGTTGAACCAAAGCCTAATTATGCAATTAAAATATTTTTGTTATCAATTATTTCAATCAATTAAAATAATTCTAGAAATATATTAATTAGTTCTAATTCTAGTTCTTATCTAATTAAGTTTAATTAATGAGTGGACTAAAAGTGAAATTATTAATTAACACTTGTAATTGTTTGAAGAATAAATATTTTGTAATTTTTCCAATAAAATGATTGAGGTTATGCATCTAATTATGAAACTTTAGATCATTTATAAATTTTAAAGATAAATTATGATCACAAATAACACTGAAATTCAACAAAATTTATAAAACTAATTTATTTATTGAATTTTGTAGGAGTATATGGTAGGTTAAAAATTACATGCTCACAACAGGCGGGGGAGGCCATCTCTCAGTTGCAACAAAAACAATGGACGAATGATCAACGACCGTCTAAAAAGGTCGCATGATATGAATAATCGATCGACATAGCAAGAAGAAGCGAAGGAATACTTACGGGCTAAGTTCCATGTCTTGGGGAATCCGACGGGGTCGGACACTAGGTGCTTCGTACGCACGAAGAAGAAACTCTCCCAGAAGAGACGATTGGTCCTATCATCCATTCCAATCGCCAGACACTTCGTACCCCTATAGCGGAGGTGCAACATAGTCCCCTCTGGAAATGGGGGGCGAAGAGGTGCATCATGTGACAGAGCGAAACGTACGGCCGGCCAATTCAGCATACTGGGTCAGCATCACGAAAAGCTTGTAAATGTACCGGGTGAGTTGGGACGGACACACCTCATAAAAATGGCATAAGTCTACGACCAATGGAGGAAGAGGGAGTGTATACCCAATGACGAAAAGATATGCGTAGAAAGCGCAGTACCCTGGGCGATGTAAGTGAACTATATCACCTATCGTTGGGATAAGTTCAACATGCTCCGGGATCGCCCACTTGATTTTAAAGGCGGCAAGTGCTGCCGCATCCATCACCGATAGTGCCGGTGCAGGGTCGTCCTTAGCCGCATGGTTAAAGTCATTCCGAGCTTTCCCCGGGTGGGGTACCACCTCATCTGCCGTCGGAAAACTTTCATCTTCCACCAAGTTCGTCTCCTCGTCGAGAAAGGGGACAACATTCTCCAGTACCGGAGCATTGATAGCTTGGTTAGGTTTCGAAGAACTGGCCATTGTAAATCGGAGCAAGAATCGAGAATATGGGAAAAAGATATAGCAGTTAAGAAAGTTGCTTACACTCCTGGAAAGTATGAACGAACGATAACTAACCGGCGATTTTGAAGATTTCTGCTTAAACTCGATTTGGATAATGCCCTATAAAGACAAAAGTCCCCTACTTACACACAGAAAAATCCCGGTTAAACAAGGATGAGACGCCGCCTTTTTCAAAAAAAGCAACAGAATGGGCACAAGAAACGATGCGACGCTCGCCACATAAAACGTGCGTCATAATGACACCTGACGAATTAATGTCACTTCAACTGACATACATGTTTGACATGTTCCCTCGAAATGTCATATATTCTCCTCAATGAGGAACGCACGCCCACGCCCCAAAAGAGGCCTCGACCTAGGGGTGACGAGATCCACTCGACGCGCCCATCCAGAGGCGGCCGAATGCTCAAATTTTGATGATTTATGATGAAACAGTCCGCCCACCGCGCACCCGAAGGCGACCCCGACGGGCGAAGGGACTAACTGTATAGGTCAAAATCTATCTGTTAGACTGACATTAAAGGATGCAACGATAGGTCGACCAAACCGTGGTCACAGCTTGCAGAGTACGACCCCGTCAGTCACCGGTCATACCCGAGATCGAATCAACGAAGGGTTTGCGTGGCTAAGCGCTCATCGTGAACAACGCTTCAAAGACGACGTGACCATCAGAGGACGCATTGGTTAAAGACCGTTGGATAAAGGGAAATATGGGGATATAAATAGGAGGGATTTTCCACAAAAAAGAGGGATCCAAAAAGGGAGAAATGAGCCTTCCCCAGCTAGTTCAGCAACAATCAAGCTAACACTTTCAAGGAGATATCTCTTTCCTTCTTATACGCATGGGCATGGAACATTAATCCTAAGATGTAAGCATGTCATTCATGTTAGTCCTTTTCTGTAATTATCAGAAGAGTTCAATAAACTCATGCCTTTTTTATATTCATATTCAATGTAGTTTGATTTAGAGTCAATTATGTTTGGTAAAGATTTATCCTCTATTCCACTTTTGATTGATCTTGCAAAAAAACTTAAGCTAGTTTTTGTGCAAACAGTTGGTTCGGATTTTATCGAAACCAAACCAAATCAATTATATCAGTTTGGATTGGTTCGATTTTGTCGGATTTTTCGGATTTTTTTTTGTTACATGAATATTATTTCAATATATCTTGCATTATTAAAGTTATAGATAAAATTTAGATAAGTGAATATATTTTTATTCAAAATTTTTAAAAACATAATAACAAACATATGATCTATTAAAGTGATCTTATGAGAGAATTTTTTAATAGTTTATTTTCTTAGTTGTCTATCAATAACTTTTAGTTGATGTACGCTTCCAGGATTAACCAAATTTAATAATTAAACATCAAAATCAATATGATACCTAACTAATGATATGTTATGTGTAATTTTAGATTATCGAAATACCACTTCAAATTCGAAAAACATATAATAAATCTTGACATATGAATACGAAAGAACAAAGAAATGATTGACGCATTTCAATAACACATAATAAGAAAGTGATACAACCTGTTATTTAAAGTAAATAAAAATGAATGCACTTTATAGTTCTATAGAATATTATATCCTATGAGAGCATCTCAAATATTTTTAGACATCTTTTATATCCTATGGTTCGATTTGTTTTACTCAATATCAAACCAAATCAAACCAACCCTAATCGAATTTTTTAATCTATTTGATTTAACTTATCAGTTTGGTGTAATTTTTCGGTTCGGTTTGTACCGCCCTAGCTGGGAGGAAGAATCTCCAAAGAGAAAACTATTCCTTTGTTACTTTTTGATCCGCAATTATCGTAATGGAACGTATTTGCAGCTATCTGATTATCTGTAGGGTGAAGAAAAAACTTCCGCTTTCTTTTTTTCGGATATAAGTTTATTGAAAAAAATCTTACTTTGCTGTAGCTGTTCATACTAACGCGCTGATGCATGGCACGTGTTGTTATGTGCACATTTATCACTGGACAAACTCAATAAAATAAATGCATATGCGTGCATCTACAGTTATACATATAGTCTAGT
Organism: Nicotiana paniculata; assembly: GCA_005239505.1. NCBI lineage: Eukaryota > Viridiplantae > Streptophyta > Magnoliopsida > Solanales > Solanaceae > Nicotiana > Nicotiana paniculata. The sequence continues at coordinate 83,856 of ML312116.1, read as the reverse complement.
CAAGAAAATATGGTTCAAAGCTGGAATGTTTCTAACTTTCTTGTTTCAAAATAAAAACTCATCAAGATAGCTGAATTTTACTTTTTAATAAAAATAAAAGTAAAGAGCGCAGCGAGATAAAATATCAAACCTAACCTACTAAAGTCTAAGTAGATGAAACATATCAACCTCTTCAGTAACTTATTCAAGGACCAAGACAAACATTGAGTTTACTGACTACCAATTAGCCGATGGTTAGTTTTAGTGAAATAAATTAAATTAAAAGTTCGAAAGAATTAAATAATGATGATCTGCTTTTCAATTTTTATTTTTTATCGTACCTTAAAAAACATCCAACGAATTCGATCCATCATATATAGTTCACCAATCCTTTTTTTTTTTTCATGAGTTGCATATTCATGCCGAATATTCTGACAAAACTATCCATCACAATATTTAAGTTTAGTCAATGATCTCATCCACCGTTTACCGAACAGTTTCTCGCCCTCATGAACTGAATCTTGCAAAATGCTAAGATAATATAGTCTGCATTTTGATGGTGAAGTTTGCGCGTGCGATGGAGCAAACTCAAATTTATGGGGGCTTGCCAGCCCAGCTCAGCTCGTGATTTTGCAGGGTTGTGCTAGAAATTTTAGAGCCTATTTAAAAGCGAGGCTTGATTGAGGATCGGATGGGCTGGCCCGTGGGCCTAATAAAAATATTTATTTAAAATATAAAAAGTATACTGCCTCTAATGGTGGAAAGTTAAAATTGAATCTTTACTTAGAGGAACCAAAGCTTGATTTTGAGAAGTTTCAAGAGATGGATGTTGTCATGTATTAGAAGGACCATTCTAGAAAATATCTCAATCTTCCAGTGATGACGCGTGGTGTACTTAGTGTTCCTATTACCACTATAACATCAGAATCAACATTTAGCATTGGTGGACGTGTTCTGACAAAGTACAGAAGTTGCATCTGTCATAAAAATGTCCAAACATCTGTTACTATTCGAAATTGGTTGCATGACTTTTCCCAAACTCAAACTGGTAATTTTTTTATGTGAATTTGAATATTATTAATTTTTAAAATTTTATTATTCTTAATATTAAGTAATTAATATTGCATATGAAAGTGAAGATGTTAAGACAACCTTGTCACAAGCGGATTCAAATGTGTTTGATAAAGTTGATGTGTTGGATATTCCATAAGCGTCATGGACATTCTCTTGTATAGTTTGTTTTGAATTTTGACTTTTAGTGAATGAAATATGGTCTTGTCTTTTACTTTTTTAGTGTTTATTGTGATATATTGGAACATTATAAAAAGTTATTAAGTCTTGCAAAATTTATCCAATAAGATATTTTTTAACTTTTAAATATTTATAATTTTTTAGGTCAGAACTTAAAAGAAAAAAAATAAAATTATATTTTAAAAAATGATGGGCAGGCCTGTGGGGGCCCGCGGCCCACATATGAATGAGGTGGGCTGACCATTATAAAGCCCATCAAAATGGTGCACTAGCCCAACCCAGCTCGTCAATTGCTAAAGCCCATGTGGGTTGGGCTAACCTGACTCGACCCATATTGACTGCTCTAATACGTTCTTTTAGTTTTCCTTAGCAAAATAAAGAGTGTTATACATGTCATGACCCAAACCGAAAGGGCCACGACGGGCACCCGGTACTTTACTCAATCAAATACCAACGTAACATATCTTTCTTATCGTACTATCATGGGTAAATGGGCCAAAAGGGCCGTCATGAGATAACCAGAATAAACATAATGGAATACTAGATATAGGACGACCCAACATGATATAGAAACTTATACATGTGACATACGGGCATATAAGGCCGACATGATCATTTGTAAACTCAAACATAGGCCGACAAGACCATACAAGTATCCATATACCTGGCATCTGTCTACAAGCATCTAAGAGTACATAAACGTCATAAAGGTTGGTACAGGGCCCCGCACCAGTCAATACATGTCTAAATAATACTGACAAAATATGCAACTCCGGAGCAAGTAAAGTGCACCAATACCTTCTGCTAAGCTGATAACTTACTAGGAGGAATGTCAACCTGTCTATCAGGACCTGCTGACATGAAACACAATGTCCCCATGCAAAAGTAACGCTAGTACAAATAAAGTACCAAGTATGTAAGGCATGAAAGAAGTATATAAAAGACATGAAAGAAACATGGAGTGAAGAACTCAATCTGTAAGTCTGAATAACTCTGTGAATCATGAAACATTTAGAATGCCATGCATATGCGTATAAATGTCATATCATGCATAGGTATATGCGTACATAACATCATCAAGCCTCTGAAGGCATCTCATCATATCATCTCAACCTCTGTGGGGGAAATCGTCATCGTATACCAGCTGATCAGGTAGTGGTGTGTATGTAATGCATAACTTTTCCCCATACCCCATACACATATACTATACGCGTATATGATGTCATCTGGTCATGAGTCAATGTACATGTATAAATGAATGTGATGCATAATGAAGTACGTCAATAAGATCTCTCAAAATGTCATAAGATCAATATGCCTTCTGATAAACTTTATCAGCTTACGTATATTTTGAGACCCATGAACAGACGATATAATAATATGATACATGGGGAATCAAGAACATAGGTAACCCTAGTACTTCTATGAATAGAGTCATTTATGAAAGTTGCGCGTTTGCTCGGTTGTTTCATATGGATCATGCCAAAAGGAAAGAAAGGATAGCCTTAACATACCTCAAGTCGTCAATGCAACTCAATAACAAGCTTATGACAACTAGCGCGCCAACCCTATAACAAAGAAATACATGTACACTTAGATGTCACTAGTATATCACGTATCTCAAATGATAACTCGATTCTAAAATAAAACGGGAAATATTTCCCCTGATTTTAATACTCCCTCAAGCCTACTATAGGCGATACAAAAACACAACACAAACAACAACTCAATAACAACCCAACTACAATTCGGGACCTTCAATACAACAAAAACCCCAAATATATCATAACACACCTAATAAATAAGTTATCAATTAGCCTGAATTTGCAACGACGAGCGACCGGCAAACTACCCTACCACATGTGGCGGTTCTCCACACCCTTCATCCTTCCAAGCTCCATAAATCACCAGCAAAATAGGCCAACACGAGTGGACTACAAAACTGTCCACTAAAAGTGAAATAAATCGATCTCACGACTTCCGATCACTTTTACCTGAGTTCTAACTATTATGAAAAGAAATTTATCAACCTTCCTTGATATTTAAAAGAATATATACGGGAAGCATACATTTTATTAACTATGAAGTACCTTCCAAAAATCAAACTACAAAGAAAAAGAGAGGCGATATAGCGATACTTACGTCGTAGGGATCGTTCTAATGTTATCGCTTCTTCATTTCATACCGGGTATGTTAATCTTCTTTGAAAACCTAGAAAAGAGCGTAAGGATATGTTTATGGGTTTTCTCTGATCGTGTCCTATGGAAAAATGAAGATAAATACGACTTAAGACCTATATATATCAACTTTTGAAAAGTCAAAGAGGTGCTAGCTTGGCACACTAGCATTGGTCCTTCTTTCGATGCTTATATTTTTTATTCGGATGTCATATGAACGAATGGTCAAGAGAGTTGGAAACTAAATTCCAAGACCTTCCATTTGGTATGTAATATGTCCCAAAATACCTCATATAACACATGAAATGTATTGCTCAAAAAGCTTTAGTGACATAGCTACTTGTCACATATGCAGTCTGCTCAGTCTCGCAAAACCGCAGATATCTCTCTACTCCGATGTCGTATCGGCAAACAGTTTAATGCATTAGAAATTAGACTCATATCGGATCATCGGGTAATTCCAAATATATTGGGATAAAAGATACACTACATTTGACCTAAATTTCAGCACATTTATGAATGTAACTTGTGATGACCTTTGCCAACTTTTATTCACAACTAGCTTGACTTCAAAACGTAACACACGACTATCATAAGCCTAAATAACTCATAACATAACCTCCTTATCACTTTAAGCGCCCTAGTCTCACCCAAAGTGCATGTTATAACCTTACAAACTTATCGACTTTCAATGAAACTTATTTTTCGTTTAGCTTCTAAGCTTTTCAACCCTATTGGTACTTGGTATTCATGATCATAAAGATTTGTAACCTCCAAGGTAACCTGATTAACTTACTTTATGTATTTTAAAATATTATCTCATTTCTAAGCTTACATCAATTGACTTACGATGTACTCTCACGTACAAAAACATGGGGTGTAACATCATTTCCCTCTTTGGAACATTCGTCCTCGAATGTTGACATATGCTCTTATAATTCTCATAACCTATAGATCTTACGAATACTTTAATTTTTTCCTTGCCATCTAGGCAACTATTTTGTGAATAAATCCAACGGCCAAGACATTCCCCCCTTTAGGACTCTTTCTCACCCCACGATTTCTGATCGAAATTATTCCAATCTCGTAACTGTTGCTACCTTGTGTCATGCAGCCTGTACAACTCTGACCTTGTAAGTGTGCTTATGCGACTCTTCTCTGCTTTTTCCTCTAGGTGTTAGCCAATCTTTAGGCCTCAATTTTTGAACATATACAGAACTATGACAAGTTGTTCCTCTGCGAATATATAGGTGTACTGAAGTTCTTCACTCGATACTTTGTCGAACTTATGACTATTGCAATATCTTGTTTCATAGCCTCGATTATCTATGCTTAGAACTTTACTAAAACCAGGTAGGTCATACTATACCAAAACTCTTACTTCAATTTATTATTACCGAGGTCTGCTACCCAACTCCAGGTTACTCTCTTGCTGCTTATCCTATATGTATAAATCGAAGTCCTTTAATACTTCCTCATTATTGTTCATCTTAATAATGACAACCTAATCTAATCTCATACTTTGTAACTTTTATCCATCTGTTGTTGATTCACCTATTGATCCATAATCTACCACTGATAACTAAAACCTCTTACATAATACATTTTCACTAGGGTTCACGTTGCATCGGGGAACATTTGAATTGATTTGCCTGATCCACCTAGGGACGATAGTATACTTAAATAACCGTATTTCATAGCATCCCATCGTGATTCATCTTATGGGGGTATTCTAATCTCGCGCAATTCATGAAATTCCTTTTTCTTAAAATAATTACTCAATCAAAGGCCTAAACGTCATCCTCTTGTCTATCACAATTACACCCTTATTCTACTACCAGAGAAGCATTCCATCTCCTTTAAATGAACCTAGTCTTAGACTCCTCCGAATTAATTCAAGCTATACTGAGCTTTCTATAACTTATGGAAACCATCAGCTCTCTTGTTTTGATGGATTTAATCCCAAGGCCTTACCTATTCTTGTTATCTTCTCACTCACCTTTTCTTTTCCTTACTCCTATCTACCTAAAACCTTTTCGCTCTATGATACTTTATCTTGCGACATACACATATCTATTTGTACTACTTGCAACCTTCCTTTAACTTGCTAGCACCATAGATTTCCTTTCGTGCCTTCTCAATTGTCTTTAAATGTAACCAATTACTTTTTATGGTCGTTCTGCCACTTGCTGCATGAATGCTTATCTTATCTAGTGCCTACGAATACTGGAATTTCATGTAACTCATATCTCTCAAATATCACCTTTGAATTTTTTTCCCACTCATTAGCCACGATAAGTGCCACTTTCTTATGGAGTGCATACAATATTGTAGTGAGGCTGTTGTTACAAGATCATTTCCTCTTTAGGTTACTATTCTTAGGTTGAAGCTTCTTCCTTATTTCCTCAGTTGGTTTTTTGTTGTAGTACTTAAGGGAGACCCTCTGTCTCTAGTAAGGCTGCAAACTTATTACATCATATACCTGACAGAATTTTTGATGTTCTTGCTGCCTATAATTATTCTTAGTTACTTACCTCCGCACTCTTGTGATCATAGGGTTTCTTCTGAACTGAAAATTTTACTGTCTCCCCAGCGACACTCTCTTTTATTTCCTTAACACTTATATGGTACCTTTGACTACCCCAACTCCTATCTAAATATTTCTCAAGGATCACAATGACATATCTGCAAGACTGAATTCCCTATGTTAGGGTTCACTACCTTTATCTTGAATGATCTATTGATTTATCTGTATCCTCTTGTCTAGTCGTAACTAGGATCTTCTTGAATCAACTACTAACTACTTGTTGGTCCATTATCATATCTATATTATGCGTAATCTCTCTTGGAGTATGTCCTTTGTCTTAACTTACCCCTCGCACTGGATCCATCTGTATCAAGTGTTCATTTACACTTATTCATCAATAACATCTAGTGTTGGAACATTAATTGCCTCTCCTCGGCATCATGCTTGCATAATGTTTTGGAATCATATCATATCGTTGGAATAAATGCAATCTCATTCCCTTCGCCTTTCTACCACATTCTTCCATTACTATTCAATAGTTACCTGAACCACATAATTCTGACTTAATACCATATCACACCATCTTCCCCTTTAGGGGAGTAATAACATTTAATGCTATGACGATTTACCTATAAATGTTTTACCTCTTAGTCACAACCCAAATTCCCAACCTTAAGGATCGTGATGGCGCCTAACACCACACTTACTAGGCAAGCCAATGTTAGAACTTGATTAGTCATTTTCCTTTGAATATTTACTTAAACACAATGAGACAATTTAAAATAAACTAAATCTAATAACTTCGAATGAATAACCTCATGAATAAAATAGTAAACGAATAATTAAATTGAGCCACGAACTAACTATATAGCTATAAGACTACCCCAAGGTCTGGTGTCACAATTCACGAACCACTAAGAATACTACAAATAGTGGGTTGAAAGAATTATGTATCTGTTTTGAATGTAATAAAACAATGTCTATAAAATTAAGAGAAGATTCCAGGAATCTGAGGACGCCAGCAGATCTACCTCGTGTCTCCGAATGATGATGTCAGCTACAAAAAAATCTCCTCACTCTGGTCGATACTTGGATCTGCACAAAAGAGTGCAGAGTGTAGTATCATTACAACCAACCTCATGTACTGAGTAAGTGCCGAGCCTAACCTCGACGAAGCAGTGACGAGGCTAAAGAGGGGAAATTATAACATAACCTGTGACAATATATATATATATATAATACAGCAAGAAGGAAGTAATAATAAACTAAATAACCAGTAACTTGCAACAGTAAATAAAAACACCTCGGATAACTTTTCCAAATATCAGCTATAATCAAATCTTCTAAAAATATTCAAGTTTCAATATAAATCAGAGTAAAAATCAGAGTATGGAAACCTTTATAATAAAACAGGGAGTTTTCCAAATCATTATTTTTGAAAAATCAATAAAACATAACTATTCTCCCTTATCGCTCCTTGTTGCGGCGCGCAACTCGCTCCCACCTGTCCACCCTAATTGCTCCTCCCTATACATAGCACCCTTATTTATCCTGTTGCGGCGTACAACCCGATCCCACATGTCCACCCTTATCGCTCCTTGTTGCAGCGTGCAACCCGCTCTCACCAGACAATCACATCACTTGATTTATACAAATTTTCACAATTCAGGTCAAAACCTTTCACAATATTTTTTTTGTCTCAACAATTGTAAACAGAAGGTTGTACAACTCATGAACTTCATAAATTATCATTCCACAATGAAACCAACTAGAATATATATGCTTCGTAAAACAGTGTCATCTAATTCAATCTTTATGTATCACAATGGAACTATGGGAACAACCAAAACTTCCAAAATACTTGGAACAATACTTAACAACAAGTCGACGAAACCAAGTAGGCATGTAAACATCAATGATCATAAAACAATTAAGCCAGGAATCAAATAAATTGAAAATAAGGAAGGGATAATGTTCAACAAATATTTTGGTGGTGCACAGATACTCGTCACCTCACCTATACACCACACACATGCGAATTCACATAGAATTTAAGTTGGGGATTCCTATTCCCTCAAGTCAAGGTTAAACCAAGAATTTACCTCAAATTCGCATACCACTCACTGCTCAATTACCTATTTTCCCTTAGAATTTGCCTCTAACACAATCGAATCTAATCATAATTAATTTAATATCATTAATTTATACTAAAGGAACTAACTTTACTGAAAAATTATTGTTTTCCTATGTTTTCTAAAAAAAAAAGTTAAAAACTGATCCGGGCCCGCTTGGTCCAAACTCGGGGTTCAGACCAAATTCTATTACCCATTCACCCCCGAGACCAAATATGCAATTAGTTTCGAAATCCAACCCCAATTCGAGGTCAAAATTCCATTTTTACAAAATTTCCTAATTCTACCCAAACCCCCAATTTCTACCATGAAAATCTTGATTTTTGATTGAAAAGTGATAAAAAAAATCGGGTAATTGAAAGAGAAGAGTTTAGAATTATTTACCAACACTTTGAGGATGAATTTCTGTGAAGAAAATCGCCTCTAGGTCTTTGTAGTTTGAAAATATAAAGAAAATAGGTTCTGCCTGTTTTTGAAATTAGTTTTAATGGCTGGGCAGGCCTTCATCACGATCGCGATGGGCCTGCTGCGTTCGTGGAGGGTCAGGCCCAAATGGCCTTCGTGTTCGTGTAGCTTTACGACCTGATGACCATCGCGATCGCGGCCCAATTTTGCGTAGAACAAATCAAGGCTCCCTTTCCAAGCCCATTTACTCATCGCGTTCGCGTAAGTCAGCACGTGTTCGCGAAGGGTACCCCATCAATTCTTCGCGTTCACGACCTAGACTTCGCGTCCGCGAAGAAAAAAATGACGCCAAATACATTTTACTCTACGCGATCGCGGGAGAAACTTCGTGATCATGAAGAGGAATGCACCAATGCACCAGAACAGCTATTACGCCAGATTTTTACAAGTTCAAAACATCTCGAAGCCTACCCGAAACTCACCCGAGTCCTCTAGGATCTAAACCAAACATGCACGTAAGTCTAAAAACATCATACGGACTTGATCGTGTGATCAAATTACAAAAATAATACCTAAAACGACGAATTTAACCTCAAAACTTATGATTTTCTCAAGAACACTTCGAATTCACTATTCTCAACCTGACGTCCGAATCACGCCAAATCAACTCCGATTCTTACCAAATTTCACAGTTAAGACTTAGATATCATAACAAACCTATATCGAGCTCCGTAACCAAAATACAGGCCTGATATCAATAGTGTCAACTATTAAATCATTTCTTTATTTCATCGAAAATCTAGCAAAATAATTTTCTTTAAAAATTGATTTCTAAGGCTCGGGACCTCGGAATTCAATTTCGGGCATACACCCAAGTCCCATATTTTACTCCGGACCTCCCGGGATCGTCGGAACACAGATCCGGATCCGTTTACTCAAAATGTTGAACAAAGTCAACTAAAACTAAATTTTAAATTCCAAAATTACTACTTCTCATATTTTCACATAAAAGCTTTCCGGTTTCACGCCTGGACTGCGAACGCAAATTGAGATAATTAAAATTAGTCTTGTTAAGGCTAATGATCCTGGAATCGAGTCTTAATTTGTAAAATGACCCTTTGGCTCATCACAATCTCCACCTCTAAAACAAGCATTCGTCCTCGACCCGATACAGAAAATTACCTGAATTGGCAAACAAGTGTGGATATCTGCTTTGCATGTCCGACTCGTACTCCCAAGTAGTTGCCTCAACGGGCTGACCCTTCCACTGCACTCGAACTGAAGGATAAATCTTTGACCTTAACTGACGAACTTACCGGTCTAAAATTGCTACTGGCTCTTCCTCAAAAGTTAAATCCTTGTCCAATTGGACAGAGCTGAAATCTAACACGTGCGACGGGTCACCATGATATTTTCAGAGCATAGACACATGAAATACCGAATGAACTGAGGATAATCCTGGAGGCAACACAAGTCTATAAGCTACCTCCCCCACTCTATCAAGAATCTCAAATGGCCCGATATACCTAGGGCTCAACTTACCCTTCTTCCCAAATCTCATAACACCCTTCATGGGCGATACCCGAAGTAATACCCTCTCCCCAACCATGAATGCCACATCACGAACCTTACAGTCGGCATAACTCTTTTGCCTGGAGTGAGCTGCACGAAGTCGATCCTGTATAATCTTGACCTTATCTAAGGTCTCTTGAACTAAGTCTGTACCCAATAACCGAGCCTCTCCCGACTCAAACCATCCAACTGGCGACCTGCATCATCTACCATATAATGCCTCATAGGGAGCCATCTGAATGCTCGACTGGAAGCTATTATTATAGGCAAACTCTGCTAACAGCAAGAATTGATCCCAAGAACCTCCAAAGTCAATAACACAAGTGCAAATCATATCCTCTAGAATCTGCATAGTACACTCGGATTGCCTGTCTGTCTGAGGATGAAATGTTGTGCTCAACTCAACTCGGGTACCCAACTCTCGCTGAACTTCCCTCCAAAAGTGTGAGGTAAACTGCGTACCTCGATCAAAAGTGATAGACATGGGCACACCGTGAAGGCGAACAATCTCTCGAATATATACCTCTGCCAATCACTCTGAAGTATAATTACTTGCCACTGGAATGAAATGTGCTGATTTAGTCAGCATATCCACAATAATCCAAACGGCGTCGAACTTCCTCTGAGTCCGTGGGAGGCCAACAACAAAGTCCATAGTGATACACTCCCACTTCCACTCAGGAATCTCTATCTGCTGAAGCAAACCATTGGGTCTCTGATGCTCATATTTCAGCTGTTGACAATTCAAGCAGCGAGCCACATAAGCAACAATGTCTTTTTTCATCCTTCGCCACCAGTAGTGCAGCCGCAGGTCTTGGTACATCTTGGCAGCACCCGAGTGAATAGAATACTTAGAACTGTGAGCTTCTTCAAGAATCAACTCACGAAGGCCATCAACATTGGGCACACATATACGACCCTGCATCCTTAACACACTGTCGTCTCCAACCGTAACCTTTTTGGCACCACCGTGCCAAACTGTGTCCTTAAGGACCATCAAATGCGGGTCATCATCCTACCGATCTCTGATACGCTCAAATAAGGAAGACCGAGCGACTGTGCAAGATAAAACACGGCTGGGCAAATATCCAATCTCACGAATTGATTTGCCAAAATTCTGAAAGTCTGAAGCTAACGGTCTCTCACTGACTGGAATAAATGCAAGGCTATCCATACTCACTGCCTTCCTACTCAATGCATCGGCCACCACATTGGCCTTTCCCGGATGATACAATATAGTGACGTCATAATAATTCAATAACTCTAACCATCTCCTCTGTCTCAAATTAAGATCCTTTTTCTTGAACAAATACTGAAGTCTACGATGATCCGTGTAAACCTCACATGGCATGCCATAAAGATAGTGCCTCCAAATATTCAACGTATGAACAATGGCTGCCAAGACGCATATGATATCACCCTGCCCTCTTGCATCAATACCGCTCCCAATATGGGAAGCATCACAATATACCGTGAAAGATCTTGAACCTGATTGTAACACCAATACCGGCGTTGAAGTCAAAGCTGTCTTGAGCTTTTGAAAGCTTGCCTCACACTCGTCCGACCATTTAAATGGGGCACCCTTCTAAGTCAATATCGTCATCGGGGCTGCTATGGATGAGAACCCCTCCACAAAATGTCGGTAGTAACCTGCCAAACCCAAGAAGCTTCTGATTTCTGTGGTTGTAGTGGGTCTAGGCCAATACTTCACTGCCTTTATCTTCTCAGGATCTACCTGAATACCCTCTGCTGATACGATGTGACCCAAGAAAGCCACTGAATATAACCAGAATTCACACTTTGAAAATTTTGCATACAACTGATTATCTCTCAAAGTATGAAGCGCTATCCGGAGGTACTGCTCATGCTCCTCCTGACTGCGGGAGTATATAAGAATATCATCAATAAACACGATAATGAAGGAATCCAGGTAAGGCTTGAAAAGCCAATTCATCAAGTCCATAAATGTTGTTGGGGCATTAGTCAAGACAAAATACATCACCAGAAATTCATAGTGCCCATATCTCGTCCGAAAGGCTGTCTTAGGGACATCGGTAGTTCTAATCTTCAAGTGATGGTAGCCCGATTTCAGATCAATTTTCGAAAATACCCTGGCACCCTGAATCTGATCAAACAAATCATCAATCCTCGACAACAAATACTTATTCTTGATAGTAACTTTATTCAACTACCTGTAATCTATACACATCCTCATAGATCCATCCTTGTTCTTTACGAACAGAACCGGTGCACCCCAGGGCGATACACTAGGTCTAATGATACCCTTATCAAGAAAGTCTTGCAATTGTTCTTTCAATTCTTTCAACTCTGGTGGGGCCATCCGGTATGGAGGGATAGAAATGGGTTGACTTCCCAGAGCCACATCAATTCAAAAATCAATATCCCTGTCGGGTGGCATCCCCGACAGGTCTGCTGGAAACACCTCGGGAAACTCACGAACAATAGGCACCGAATCTATCAAAGAAACCTTGGCATTAGAATCAAGATTATGTGCCAAATAATCCAAACACCCCTTCTCAACCATGCGACAAGCCTTGGTATAAGAAATCACTCTGCTGAGAGAATGACCAGGAGTCCCTTTCCACTCCAATCGAGGCAACCCTGGCAAGGCTAACGTAACTGTCTTGGCGTGACAGTCCAAGATGGAATAATAAGGTGACAACCAATCCATGCCCAATATGACATCGAAATCGACCATGTCAAGAAGCAAAAGGTCTACACTAGTTTCAAGACCCTCAATAACGACCACACACGAACGATACACGCGATCTACAACAATAGCATCCCCCCTCGGCGTAGACACATAACAGGGACACTCAAAGAACCAGGGGGCACAACCAAATACGAGGCAAACTATGATGATACATAAGAATAAGTAGACTCCGGAGTAAACAAAACTGAAGCATCTTTATTGCAAACTGAAATGGTACCTATGATAACGGCATCGGAGGACTCTGCCTCAGGTCTGGATAGAAATGCATACAATCGGGGCGGGGCCCTATCGCCCTGAACTGTGTCTCTGGGACGACCTCTGACAGGTGTACCTCCACCTCTAGCGGCTGGCCTCCACCTCTAGCAGGCCGACCTCCACCTCTAACATTCTAACCTCTACCTCTGACTACCTGACCCCTACCCCTGGCTGGCTGGGAAGGTGGTGCTACAGCTGGTACCGGAACTATAGCACGAGAATTCTGGTACTAAGGCTGATTACCCAAAAATTTCGGACAAGATCTCCGAATGTGACCATACTCACCACACTCATAACACCCATCCTGATACTGAGGCTAACCCTGACGAACCGGCTAACCACGATAATAACTCTAAAGATGAGGTGCTTTGATAGGGGTTGACTGATCAGAATAAGGCCAGTAAGAGCCACGACCACCTGAGGCACCATGGGACGTCTGAAGTGATGAATTAAATTGCCTAAAAGAATGGCATCTACCCTGAGTACCTCTGTCCACCGCTGAACCCACCGGATGGCGAGGCATCTTGTCTGACCCTTGAACACCCATCCTGAGAACCGTCTCAACTCTCCTGGCCACATTGGCCGCATCCTGAAATGAAATATCAGTCCCTGTCTCCTTGTCCATCTGCAATCTGATGGGCTGGGAAAGGCCCTCAATAAATCTCCTAACCCTCTCTCTCTCTTTGGAAAATAAAAGAATAGCATGCCTAGCCAAATCCACAAAACGATTCTCATACTGGGTAACTGTCATGCCCCCCTACGGAAGACGCTCATACTAACAACGCTTCTCTTCTCTAGTAGTAATAGGCAAAAATTTCTCCAAAAAAAGATGAGAAAACTGATCCCAAGTCAAAGGAGGTGACCCAGTTGGTCTAGTCAACAAATAATCCCTCCACCATTTCTTGGCAAAACCAGTCATCTGAAACGCGACGAAGTCGACCCCATTGGTCTCTAAAATACCCATATTACGAAGAAAGTCATGACAGCTGTCAAGATATTCTTGGGGATCCTCTGAAATAGCACCACTAAAATGCACAGGGAAACGCTTGATGAACCTGCCCCTTCTCCACAAAGCATCGGAGGACATAGTCGTCCCCTCAACAAGCGGTGCTGTAGCAACGGGCTAAACTACCCCAATTGGAGAGTGTGGGTAACAAGAGTATGGACTCCTCCTCCAGCGTGAGATACAGTTGTTTCCACGGGGAGTGCACCAGCTTGGGCTACACTCTCCATGAGGCCCACTAATCGGACCAAAGCATCCTGAAGCACCGGGGTAGAAATAAACCCCTGTGGGACTTGAGATGGTCCAGTTGGAACGGTCTGAGATGGAGCCCCCCCCCCATCAATCTCAATCTGGGGCTCCACAACTAGAGCTGCTGTCTGAGCTGTAGGCTGTGTCCTGCCCCTGCCTCGGCCCCTGACGTGGCCTCGGCCTCTGCCCCTAATAGGAGATGCTGCTGCTGGAAGACCGGATTGTTGGTCAGCAGAAAGGAAGCACGTGTTCTCGCCATCTGCGAGAGAATAGAAGAGTTCAATAAGTATTTGAAATACCAAGAATCGCATGCAGAGTAGAAATAAAAATGAGTTTGTTCCTAACTTTATAGTCTCTGAGAGAATAGTGCAGACGTCTTCATACCAATCCCTCAGACTCCATTAAGCTTGTTCATGAATTGTGAAACCTATGCAACCTAGTGCTCTGATACCAACTTGTCACGACCCAAATACCCAACCTTAAGGAACGTGATGGCGCCTAACACCACACTTGCTAGGCAAGCCAATGTTAGAACTTGATTAGTCATTTTCCTTTGAATATTTACTTAAACACAATGAGATAATTTAAAATAAACTAAATCTAATAATTTTCAATGGATAATCTCATGAATAAAATAGTAAACGAATAATTAAATCGAGCCACGAACTAACTATATAACTATAAGACTACCCCAGGGTCTGGTGTCACAATTCACGAACCACTAAGAATACTACAAATAATTGGCTGAAAGAATTATGTATCTGTTTTGAATGTAATAAAACAATGTCTTTAAAATTAAGAGAAGACTCGAGGAATCTGCGGATGCCAGCAGATCTACCTCGTGTCTCCTAATGATGATGTCAGCTACAAAAAAATCTCCTAACTCTGGCAGGTACCTGGATCTGCACAAAAGAGTGCTAGGTGTAGTATCAGTACAACCGACCCCATGTACTGAGTAAGTGTTGAGCCTAACCTCGACGAAGCAGTGACGAGGCTAAGGCGGGGCAATTATAACATAACCTGTGACAATATATAGATAATACAGCAAGAAGGAAGTAATAATAAACTAAACAACCAGTAACTTGCAACAGTAAATAAAAATACCTCGGATAACTTTTCCAAATATCAGCTATAATCAAATCTTCTCAAAATTTTCAAGTTTCAATTTAAATCGGAGTAAAAATCAGAGTATGAAAACCTTTTTAATAAAACAAGGAGTTTTTCAAATCATTATTTTTGAAAAATCAATAAAACATAAATATTATCCCTTATCGCTCCTTGTTGCGGCACGCAACCCGCTCCCACATGTCCACCCTTATTTCTCCTGTTGCGGCGTGCAACCCGATCCCACATGTCAGCCCTTAACACTCCTTGTTGTGGCGTGCAACCCGCTCCCACCAAACAATCACATCACTTGATTTATACAAATTTTCACAATTCAGGTCAAAAACCTTTCACAATATTTTTTTGTCTCAACAATTGTAAGCAGAAGGCTGTACAACTCATGAACTTCATAAATTATCATTTCACAATGAAACCAACCGGAATATATATGCTTCGTAAAACAGTGTCATCTAATTCAATCTTTATGTATCACAATGGAACCACGGGAACAACCAACACTTCCAAAATACTTGGAACAAGACTTAACAACAAGTCGACGAAACCAAGTAGGCATGTAAACATCAATGATCATAAACAAATTAAGCCAGAATCAAATAAATTGGAAATAAGGAAGGGATCATGTTCAACAAATAATTTGGTGGTGCACAGATACTTGTCACCTCACCTATACACCACACACATGGGAATTTACATAGAATTTAAGTTGGGAATTCATATTCCCTCAAGTCAAGGTTAAACCAAGCACGTACCTCAAATTCGCAGGCCACTCACTGCTTAATTACCGCTTTTCCCTTAGAATTTGCCTCTAACCCGCTCGAATCTAATCATAATTAGTTCATATCATTAATTTATGATAAAGGAACTAATTTTACCAAAAAATTATTGTTTTCCTAAGTTTTCTAAATAAAAAAGTTAAAAACCGACCCCGGGCCCGCTTGGTCCAAACTCGGGGTTCAGACCAAATTCCATTTACCCATTCACCCCCGAGCCCGAATATACAATTAGTTTCGAAATTCGACCCCAATTCGAGGTCAAAATTCCATTTTTAAAAAATTCCCTAATTCTACCCAAACCCCCAATTTCTACCATGAAAATTCTTGATTTTTGATTGAAAAGTTATCAAAAACATTGGGTAATTGAAAGAGAAGAGTTTAGAATTGTTTACCAACACTTTGGAGATGAATTTGTGTGAAGAAAATCGCCTCTAGGTCTTTGTAGTTCGAAAATATGAAGAAAATAGGTTCTGCCCGTTTTTGAAATTGGTTTTATATAGCTGGGCAAGCCTTCATTGTGATCGCGATGGGCCTGGTGTGTTCGCAGGGCGTCAGGCCCAAATGGTCTTCGCGTTCGTGTAGCTTTACGACCTGATGAACATAGCGATCACGGCCCAATGGTCGTGTTCGCGTAGAACAAATCGAGGCTCCCTTTCCAGGCCCACTCACTCATCGCGTTCGCGTAAGTCTGCACGCGTTCGCGAAGGGTACCCCACCAATTCTTCGCGTTCGCGGCTCAGACTTCGCGTTCGCTAAGAACAAAATGACGCCCAGTACATTTTACTCTACGCGATTGCGGGAGAAGCTTCGCGATCGCGATCACGGAGAGGAACGCACCAATGCACCAGAACAACTATTACACCAGATTTTTACAAGTTCAAAACTTCCCGAAGCCTACCTGAAACTCACCCGAGCCCTCGGCGCTCTAAACCAGACATGCACGTAAGTATAAAAACATCATAAGGACTTTCTCGTTCGATCAAGTCACAAAAATAACACCTAAAACGACGAATTTAACCTCAAAACTCATGATTTTCTCAAGAACACTTCGAATTCACTATTTTCTCAACCGGACGTCCGAATCACGGCAAATCAACTCCAATTCTTACCAAATTTCACAGTTAAGACTTAAATATCATAAAAAACCTGTATCGAGCTCCGAAAAAAAAATACGGTCCCGATACCAATGGTTTCAAACATTAATTCATTTCATTATTTCATTAAAAATCCAGCAAAACAATTTCCTTTAAAAATTGATTTCTAAGGCTAGGGACCTCGGAATTCAATTTCGGGCATACGCCCAAGTCCTATATTTTACTTCGGATCTCCCGGGATGGTCAGAACACAGATCCGAGTCTGTTTACTCAAAATATTAAACAAATTCAACTAAAACCAAATTTTAAATTCCAAAAATTACTATTTCTCAGATTTTCACATAAAAGCTTTCCGATTTCACGTCCGAACTGCGCACGAAAATAGAGGTAATTAAGATTAGTCTTTTAAGGCTAATGAGCTTGGAATGGAGTCTTAATTTGTAAAATGACCCTTTGGGTCATCACGCTCTTCATCTTTGGCATCTTTCACATCTTCACGGACTCCTACTTTCCTTACGGTAACCCTTCTGTACCAGGGATAACTGAATTTCTTACGCACAAAGGTGACACCTAGTGTAACTGGCACACTTAGTCCTTTAAGCTTAACTCTAGTCACAGTGCTTGCTTTAGGGAAGCGTCTTTATAAATGACCTTTAAAGGTTATTATTTTGTTGTCCATTCTATTATTTCCGGAATGGAATCTCTGAAATTGCCACGATGTCGACTATTACCAAATCTACGGTCCCTAATCCATGCTCGGTTTTGTCTTGTTTACTAGACCATACTAATTTCTGTTACTATAGGGGGTCTAACTTAGCCTTCTAGTAATCACGTTGGAGTCACCAATTCATTTCTCAAAATTAAGCTATGACCTTTGGCCTATACTCTTTTATTGTTTCAAGGCCTGTCACCTCTTGTTTTTTCTTTCACTTGACTATAGACTCTGTCATTGTGATATTTTGATTTACTGTCTATCATTTTATTTCTGAAAAGTTCACCAAAATGTTCTTTCACTTTTAGCTCCCCTTGCTTCATCTCACTGGCTCTTGAGGACGCCTAACTTTCTCTCTCTTCTTTTTACTAGGGACGAGAGTTATACAAAGGTAAATATTTATCCCTTCAAGGATTCCAGTGCCAATCTTCTAAATTTTGGACATTCTAGTATTTATATCTAACTGTACTTATTCTAGAGTGCACCATCTGGGTGTCTCGCAAGGAGAACTATTTCCACGTTTGCAATATCCTTTGGAAATGTCAGCTAACACTAACAATCGATCAACCATTTTGGGTTATTCTAATCCCAGTTGGATCCTGATATCCCGTCCTTCTCTTAAACTATATCTGTTAGCTCCCATAGGTCATAACTGAGATGGATGCTTCCAAGTGTATATATTTCTGTTACTATTGAAAGTAACTCAGAATGCTTATATTTCTCTGCCTGAATTATCATACCTCGTACCCTTCTTTACCTTGCTTCTTTTACTTGTTGAAACTTGTGTCTAGCTTCGGATTCTCTTATTGATTTTTATCTATGGGTGGATAGATATTCATGCCGTAGGGTTCCTTACCAAAAATCTTACACGTCTTAGTACACACATAATCTATTGAAGACCTTACATTTAATCATCATAAGCATGATGCAAAATTGAGTTCCTCTTACTCAACTCTTCCACAGCCACATTCAATCTCTTACCAACCATCTTCTTTCTTGATGAGGTATCGTTATATTATGAATAAAATAGAAGTTTGAATTCTTATAACTGAGCTCTACCACACAATCTAGAGTAAGAAGAAAGAGTGACAATCCTAAGTTCCCTGTAGCCTCCTGCTTATAAGTGTGGTGCACAACACACCCGTAAAAAAGACTCTACTAGACATGGCTAGTAGATTCCCTAGGACAGAACTGCTATGATACCACTTTTGTCATGACCCAAACCAAAGGGCCACGACAGGCACCCGGTACCTTACTCAACCGAGTACCAATGTAACATATCTTTCTTATCGTACTATCATGGGTAAATGGACCTAAAGGGCCGTCATGAGATAACCAGAATAAACATAAGGGAATACTATACATAGGATGACCCAACATGATATAGAAACTTATACATGTGACTTATGGGCCTATAAGACCGACATGATCATTTGTAAACTCAAAACATAGGCTGACAAGGCCATACAATTATCCATATACCTGACATCTGTCTACAAACCTCTAAGAGTACATAAACGTCATAAAAGTCAGGACATGCCCCCGCTATACCAGTCAATACATGTCCAAATCATACTGACCAAATAGGAAACTTTGGAGCAAGTAGAGTGCATCAACACCTTCCGCTAAGCTGATAACCTACTAGGAGAACTGTCAACCTATCTATCAGGGCCAGCAGGCATCAAACGCAGTGTCCCTAGACCAAAGGAATGCCAGTACAACTAAAGTACCGAGTATGTAAGGCATGAAAGCAGTATATAAAACACATGAAAGAAATATGGAGTAAAGAACACAACCTATAAGTCTGAATAGCTCTATGAATCATGAAACATTTAGAATGTCATGCATATGCATATAAATATCATATAATTCATAGGTATATGCGTACATAACATCAGCAAGCCTCTTAGGGCATCCCATCATATCATCTCAGCCTCTTTTGGCGAAATCGTCATCGTATACCAGCTGATCAGGTGGTGGTGCGTATATAACGCCATAACCTTTCCCCATACCCCATATACATATAATATACGCGTATATAACGTCATTTGGTCATGAGTCAATATACATTTATAAATGAATGTGATGCATAATGAAGTAAATCAATAATAACTCTCAGAATGTCATAAGATAAATATGTCTATGGATAAACTTTATCAACTTACGTATTTTCTGAGACTCATGAACAACCGATATAATAATAAGACACATGTACTTCTATGAATAGAGTCATGAAAGATGCCTTTTGCTCGTTTCCTTTATATCATATGGATCATGCCAGAAGGAAAGAAAGGATAGACTTAACATACCTCAAGTCGTTAATGTTAATCAACAACAAGCTTATGAAAACTAGTGCACCAACAATATAACAAAGAAATACATGTACAACTTAGATGGTGCTAATATATCACGTATCTCGAACGATAACTCGATTCTAAAATAAAATGGGCAGTATTTCCCCTAATTTTACTACTCCATCAAGCCTACTTGTTACGCCCCACAATATTACGTCAATATTATGTCCCACAGTATTATATTACGATGATGTTACACCTTGAACTACATTACGATGCTATGCAATATTAAATTACGACGATGTTGCACCATGTAGTATTATACGTCGAATTTGTCGTAAGGTAATTGACATTAGTCCAAGGAAAATATTATTTGGAGATTATAAGTATTGTACTATTTCAAACAAGTGATAAGTAAATTCATGGAGGTGAGAGGGTGAGTGAATCAAATAAAACGAATTTCGTCAAAATTTGACATTTTGGGGTAAAATACGGGCTAAGCCAAATACCCCGTCTATGGACTAGTGTCATACAAGGTACCACATGGCCATAATAGAAGGGTGTGCAAAGTGTATTAAAAGTGAGTAGTATTTTAAGTAATTTGAGATAATTCCTAATTAGGTGGATAATTGGGTAATTATTAGCTTAATGGGAGATTGACCATGTAATTAAGGATTTGTGGATAATTGTAGGAGGGGACAATGCCCCCCCCCCCCTCCCCACGTGGAAGCAAGTAAAAGATAATTGGAGATGAGTAGGCTTTGGGAAATCTATAAGACAACACATGGAAAGAGGTGGCTTAATACGTATCCTATACTTGACTTGGATTAGTACAAATTCTTTATGTAAGATACACAAAATTCCAAAAAAAGGCAAATAAATGTTATCTTGAATGAACATCAAGAAACCAAATACATAAGTTGGTTTTATGAGAAAGCAAGAGTTGTTTTCAATACCATGATGAGAAATGGTCCATTTCCTACAATGCATACCATCAACAATCTCATGCAAGCGTTAATTGTTGATGGTAGATTATGTTGTGATTCAAGAACTACAAGATATGGGTTTCAAGATTAGTAAGAGTTCCATTCTTTTGATGCTTGAGGCATTTGCACAAGCTGGTGACATATTTGAAGTGAAAAAAATTTACAACGGAATGAGAGCTGCTGGATATTACCTACCATGCATCTTTATAGACTTAATCAGGTATGTTAAGGCTAAGATCTTCCTTCATTTCGCATGATCTCGTCATTACACAAGTTTGATAACAAGGCATAAGGAAAAATTCATATCTCGGAATTTACGTATATTTTTCCTAGTCTTGTAAGTACAATATTCAATTGAGTATTTCCTTCTTCCATTCAAGAGAGCATATAGTCTATATATATATTTTCATTACCATCGAGGTATAATCGATGGGCAGACCCTTATTGGGCAACCTCTGATCAGATGGTAAGTTAATACCGAGCCTACTGTGGCCGAGCGCCTACAAGCGAGCCCAGTTGGTCGAGATACAGAGCCTAGTATGGCCGAGCGCCTATGAGCGAGCCTACAACGGCAAAGCAGTTATATATATACCGAGCCTTATAAGGACGGACAACTATTTTACATACTATATTGAGAGAGTTGCGTTAGTATTAGAAGGTAAGCATATGTTCAGATTATCTTTGACTTCCAGTTGCTTTCAGTTATTATATTATCAGTTCAGTTCAGCTTCCAATATATTGCCTTACATACTCGGTACATTATTTCGTACTGACGTCCCTTTTCTGGGGGCTCTGCATTTCATGCGTGCAGGTTGAGACAGATAGACGGGTAGACCTCCTCATTAAGTATTTCTCGAGTTCAGCTTGATTGGTAAGCTCCATGCCTTTCGGAGTTGCTGGGTCTAGAGCCTTATGTACATCTTTTATATATACGTATATATGTTATGAGTAGTTCCGGGAGCTGTTCCGATCACAGTATATCCATCAGTAGAGGCTTGTAGACATATCCTGTCAGTTAGTGCAGTATGTTGGGCTTGCAGGCCTTGTATGTATATTTTGTTGGTTTGTCAGCTGTAATAATTATGACGACCTTGTCGGCCCAGTTTTATATTGACATTCAGTCAGCATTTGTAGTTGTCTTGCAATGTGGCCCATGGACAAAGTATGACATCATATGTTCAGAGTCCCTTAGTTGCAAGTTGGTACGCAAGGATAGGTGAGGCATTGGGTGCCGGTCTCACCCCCCCAGGTTCGGGGCGTGACAGAAGTGGTATCAGAGCAGTTCTGTCCTAGGGAGTCTATAAGTCATGTCTAGTAGAGTCTTGTTTATGGGTGTGTTGTGCACCACACTTATAAGCAGGAGGCTACAGGGTATTTAGGACTCTCACTCTTTCTTCTTACTCTAGATCGTGTGGTGGAGCTCACTTATAAGAATTCATATTCCGAACTTCTATTTTATTCGTAATAAGACGATGCCTACACTCAGAAAGATGATAAGAGATATAGTTGTGGAAGTATTGAGTTAGAGGAACTCGATTTTTGCATCATGCTTATGATGAGTAAACATAAGGTCTTCAGTAGATCAAATGTGTGTAAGCTCCTTGTAAAAGATCCCTAAGGGAAGAATAATTATCCACTCTTACGGTAAAAAGGAATAATAGAACCGGGAGGAGACACAAGTTTCAGCAAGTAAAAGAAGCAAAGTGAAAAAGGGTACGAGGTACCCAGTTAATAAATATTATCATTATTTACCATTCAGGAAGGGAGATATAAGCATTTTGAATTACCTTCAATAGTAACAGAGGTATGTACAATTGGTCATACATATTCCAGTTATGCCCTATGGGGGTTAACAGAAGTAGTATAAGAGGAGGACGGGATATCAGGATCCGACTGGGGTTAGAGTAACCCAAAACAATGGATGGATTATTTGTTTGTGTTAGTTGATATTTCCGAAGGATAATGTGCTAATAGATCTCCTTGTGAGACACCCATATGGTGCACTCTAAAATAGTACAGCTAGATGTGAGTACTACAAAGATAGGCACTGGAAGCCTTGAAAGGATAAATATTATCTTAGTGTGGCTCCCGTCTCTAGTAAAGCGAGAATGTTAGGCAACCCAAAGATCCAATGGATGGAGCAAGGGGCGCTAAATGCAAAAATAATGTCCTGATCGAGTTTTCCGAATAAATTTATAGACATAAATGTTAGCGGGAAATAAGAATAGATTCAATGAAGCATTATGAGTAAGATATGATACATGGATGAAAACAGTATATTAAAAAGATGACAGTATTACAGAGTCTATACCCAAGTGAGGGAAAAGATGAGAGGTGCCAGGCCTGGAGACAACAAAAGAGTATAGGCAATAAATTCATATCCTCATTTCAAGGAATAAGTTCGTGACTCTAATATGATTAACAGAAGGAAAAGTTAGACCCTAGATTAATAGAAACCAATATGGGCTGGTGAACAAGATAAACTAAACATGAATTATAGACCAAGTGATTTGATAACAGTCGGCATCATGAGAATTTCAGAGGTTAGGCTCCGGTGATAATAGAATGAACGACAAAAGAATACCCTTTAAAGGTCATTCAGGAAGACGCTTGCCTAAAGCAAGCAATGTGAGTAAAGTTAATCTTAAGGGACTGTATGTGCCAGTTACACTAAGTGTCACCCTCGCGAGTAAGGAAATTTATTATCCTTGGTATAGAGGATTATCGCGAGGCGAGTAAGGATCATCGGTAATATGAAAAGATGCCAAATATGAAGAGGTAAAACATCTATACGTAGATTATCATAGCACTAAATCTTAGTACTCCCTTAGAGAGGGGAATATAGAGTGACATGATATTAAATCAGAATTAAGTGGTTATAGTAACCATGGAATGAGAAAGAAAGAATGCGATGAAAATGAGAAAGGGATGAAATTGCACTCATTCAAATCCTACAGATATGCTACAATTCCAGAATATTATGCAAACATGACGTCAAGGAGAGGAAGTAAGGGTTCTTGTCCGAGATGTTATTGATTAATAAGGAGCCAGTGCGAGAGGTAATTTAAGACAAAGGAAATAACCCAAGAAAGATTACACGAAATATTGGTATGAGAATGGGCCAATGATTAGTTAGTAGTTGATTCAGGAAGAGCCTAGTTATGGCTAGACAAGAGGATACAGAAAAATCAATAGACCGTGCAAGATAAACAAAGTGAACCCCAACATGGGGAATTCAGCCTCGTAGTAATGACATTATAATACTTGAGATATATTCATATAGGAGTTGGGAAAATTAAAAAGGTACCGTATGAGTGTTACAGAAATAACAGAGAGTGCCACTAGGAAGATAGTCAAAATATCAGTTCAGAAGTAACCCTACAAGCACAAGGACGTGGAGGTAAGTAACTATGGGTAAGTATAGGCAAGGAATGACATCAGAAGGTCCGTTGAGTATATAATATAATAAGCTCACAACTTTACAAGAGTTAGAGGGTATTTCCTAAAGTACTACAATGAAAGACTAGTTGAGAAAATAAGGAAGAAGGCTTCAACTAAAGCACAATGACCTAAAGAGGAAATGGTTGGGTAAGAATAGTCTAACTACAAAATTGTATGCACCCCAAAAGAAATTTGCACCTACCATGGCTAACGAGTGGGGAGTAAATCCAAAAGTAATATTCGAGAACATTGCAGGACCAGCCTTAATATCAGAGCTATAAGAGATATAGTACAACAACCATAGTCTATAACAACTCTATGATAAAGCCAGTTAGAAAAGTAACAACCTCATAAGAAGTTAGTAGGAAGTTCCCACAAGATTGTAGTATTATAATAAAGCTCCAAGTTGTAGATGTGAATCATACCTATGTGGAATGGAGGTTATGAAAGAGATACAAGATGTGATGAAAGATTTTGAGGTAAGTAAGGTAAAGGTGAACAACGTATGAGATACTCAAAGTCAGAAGATCGTGAATAGTCCATACTTCGGATAAAAGGTTAGAAGCGCGGGGATTCAATATCTAGGAATAATAGCGGCATCTTCAGTAGCATATCTTCCAGCCTATGGTCTAGGTATCGAAAAGCCTGACTAAGATAGTTAAGAAGAGTTAGAGACGATGTGATGTCTCGCTTGATGTTCCAAAATGACATAAGGAAATCTATGATGCAAGCAAGTTGAAAGGTTGCAAGTAATATAAATAGATATATATAGGTCGCAAGCTAAAGTATGGTAAAGAGATAAGGTTTTAGAAGACATGAGTAAGGATAAGAAAGGGCGAGTGAGAATGGATAAGTTCTCAAGATTAAGCCCATGAAGACAAGAGAACTGATAGTTTCTCTAAGTATACAAAGCTCGCGATAGCCTGAATGAACTCAAAGGAATCTAAGACTAGTAGTAAATTGAAGAGATGGAATGATGTCCTGGTATGAAATGAAAGTGTAATTGTGACAAATAAAATATAACATTTGGGACTTCGATTGAATAATAATTTAAAGAAAAAAAAAGGGAGAAGGAGAAAAGATTTCACGGAAGACACGAGATCAGAATACCCCCATAAGGTGAATCACATCGAGATACTATGAAATACGATTATGGAAATCACGTCAAATGTTCCTCGATGCAACGTGAGCCCAAGTGATTCTGTAAGAGGTTTCAAGTTAACAGTGGTAGAGTGTAGATCAATATTGAGGTAAATCAACAATAGATGGATGAAAATTCAACAATATAAGATGAGATTAGACCATCAGTCTTAAGGATAAACAACGAGAGTAACCCAGAGTTGGTTGCATACATCAGTAAAGATAAACTGAAGTAAGAATTATGGTATAGTATGATCTACGTAGATGCAGTAAAGTCATATGAATGGATAACCAGGTCAAATAAGATATAGCCACATCCACAAGTTCTACAAAGTTTGAGAAAAGAACTTCAAGTATACCTATAGATGCACAGATGGACATCTTGTCAAATTCTGTATATGTTTACAAAGTAAGGCCTAGAGATTGGCTAAAAGTTGGAGGAAAAAGGAGAGAAGAGTCGCATTGGCACACTTACAAGGTCAGGATCGTAGAGGTTGTATGATAAAAGGTAGCAACAGTTACAAGATTGGAAGGAATTCGATCACAAGTCATGGCGTGGGAAAGAGGCCTAAAGGCGGGAATGCACTGGCCTTTGAATTTATTCACAGAACAACTGCCTAAATGGCAAGGAGAGTATTAAGGTATTCACAACATCCATAAGTCATGAAAATGATAAGTGATGTCAACATTCTAGGACGAATGATCCAAATAGGGGAATGATGTTACGCCTCGCTATATTACGTTGATATTACGTCCCGCAGTATTATATTACGATGATGTTATGCCTTGCACTACATTACAATGATGTTATGCTTCGCAGTATTAAATTACGATGATGTTGCAACATGTAGTATTGTACGTCGAATTTGTCGTAAGGTAATTGACATCAGTCCAAGGAAAAGATTATTTGGAGGTTATAAGTATTGTACTATTTCAAACAAGTGATAAGTAAATTAATGGAGGTGAGAGGGCGAGCGAGTGAAAGAAAATAAATTTCGTCAAAATTCGACATTTTGGGGTAAAATACGGGCTAAGCCATAATACCCCGTATCTATGGACTAATGTCATACAAGGTACCACATGGCCATAATAGAAGGGTGTGCAAAGTGTATTAAAAGTGAGTAGTATTTTAAGTAATTTGAGATAATTCCTAATTAGGTGAATAATTGGGTAATTATTGGCTTAATGGGAGATTGACCATGTAATTGAGAATTTTTGGATGATTGTAGGAGGGGACAATGCCCCCTATGTGGCAGCAAGTAAAGGAGAATTAGAGATGAGTAGGATTTGGAAAATCTATAAAATAACACATGGAAAGAGGTGGATTAATACTTATCCTACACATGACTTGGATTAGTACTAATTCTTTATGTAAGATACACAAAATGCCAAAAAAGTCAAATGTTATCTTGAATGAACATCATCAAAAAACCAAATATTTAAGTGGGTTTTATGAGAAAGCAAGAGTTGTTTTCAATACCATGATGAGAAATGGTCCATTTCCTATGGTGTATACCATCAACAATCTCATGTTGTATGAACAAATGGTTAAGAGAATTGGAAATTAAATTCCAAGACCTTCAATTTGGTATATAATATGCCCCAAAAGACCTAATATAACACACGGAATGTATTGCTCAAAAAGCTTTAGTGACACACCTACTTGTCATCTATGCAGTTTGCGCAATCTTGCAAAACCGCAAATATCTCTCTACTCCGATGTCGTATCAATGAGCGGTTTAATGCATTAGAGGCTAGATTCGTAGATCTTTCAAGTTGATATGTGGATCATCGCACAATTCCAGGTATATTAGGAGAAAAGCTCTGCTACAGTTGACCTAAATTTCAACACATTTATGAAAGTAACTTGTGATGACCTTTGCAAACTTTTGTTCCACAACTCGCTTGACTTCAAAACGTAATAAACGACTATCATAAGACGAAATAACTCATAACACAACCTCCTTATAACGTTAAGAACCCTAGTCTTACCTTAAAGTGCATGTTATAACCTTCCAAACTTATCGACTTTCGACCAAATTTATTTTTCGTTTAGCTTCTAAGTTTTTCAACCCTCTTGGTACTTGGTATTCATGATCTTAAAGATTTGTAACTTCCAAGGTAACTTGATTAATTTACTTTATGTACTTTGAAAAATATTCTATTTTTAAACTTACATCAATTGACTTACGATTTAGTAGAGAGCATTTATTCAAGGTGCATCTCTCCGACAAAAATCTAATTATCTAGGTAAGTGGAATTCAGATAACCCGATATAGTTAAAGAAAAAGGAGAAGTAGACAATGACCTGTTATGTTAGTTGTAAAGTGAGGGGCCATTTGTGTTCGAATTAAAATTCAACAATTGAAATAGTGGAGGGGTTAAAAAGGGTCTATATATGCTTATGCCCACGCCATTCTCGCATTTTTTTCAAGAGGTGTGCAAAGAAAATAATACTATTGACTCCTTCCGAAGTTGGAATTTCCCATATTTGGTGCTCAATTAAAGTAGGACGCTCGTGGCGGCCCAACTTATATTATTGAATTAGGTTTGCATTACTCACATCCTTAGGACTTGACTTTACTAGATTGAATTCCGATTGCAGCATAGTCGTCCTAGATATATAAGTTTTTCCAACTTTATTAACAATAGACTTTACAATTCCTTTTTCATTTATTTGTTTTTAAATATCTTTTTGTATTTGGACTGTTGGATTTGTCATTCAATAGTCTTAATTTGAGCGAACACATTTTCAGCAAGAGAGAAATTAGTGAAAATGGGCAGTCACATTTGAAATTCTAGATACTTCAGAATTCATCTTTTTTGTTTTTTTTTTTAGTATCTTTTTTCTATTTGAGTAATTATATTTGCCATTCAATGCTCTTCCTAAATAGTAATCATTAACGATGGCAAAATGGTTAAAAGAAAATAGTTAACTAACCATATTATCCACTAAAAATTGAGTTGATAATGAACTATTTAAAAACGGGTCAAATATGAATAAGAACCATATTATCCATTCTAAATGGATAACCAATGCTTCTAACTTTTACATTTGTAAAGCCTCAAATTAGGTTCCTCAAGTTAGGGAGACTAAAAATTCTTCCAAAACTGCTCATATGCAAAAAGTCATTTTTATCCGTATTAAATATAGGTCGAGTCGAATAATTTATCCATTTTTTTATTACCATTTTCGACCCAAACTATATCTGACTCACCCGCCCGTTTACCACTCCCAGTAGTCATATTTTGACTGCAGTTGCCTACAACAAGAGAGTAGAGAGGAATGGGTGAAAATGAACGGTTACCGACGTCTCAATCACAAAACAAGTAAGGTATGTTATACGACTCGTTATCACTTTTCACCTTACTTTCATGCGTAAATGATTAGTGGATAGTAGTATTTAAATAATTCATCAAAATTTAGCTATCTTTAATTGATTGTCAATCTAATTTAACTTTCCTCCTTTACCGTCATATTAAGAATATCCCTCTTAGGGTACAAGGTCAAATATCAGCAAACTTTGACCATGTTTGGTCGAAAATACAACTAGCAATAAAGTTGCATCAAATTCTCGGAGAATTCAAAAATAATATTCAACTGTTTGGACCTGGGTAAAAGAAAAATTTGAAGGTCCTTAATTAATTAGTTGTTTGAAGGGCAAAAGATAAGTGAGATATGTAATTTTAATTGGACATCGCACTCGGCGAGAATGAGAAAAACAATTCATGAGTGTCGTCATGACTCATGACAAAGTGAAGTAGGGTTGGATGCATGCTTCCACCAATATATATGATCGTAGGTCATGAAATTCTCTCCTTTTTTTCTCTAAGGTTATGATGGTGTTCGGATTAATTTGTGCAAAAATTTAATTATTTTACTGGGTAATTATCATCCAACAATACTAGTATAAAAAATTCTGCCAACCAAAACTTTGCAAATGTGAAGAAATCACCCTATTTTTTATAAATTTTTTCTTGTTCTTCTTTTTGTAATTGATGATGGTGGTGTTCTGACCAACTTATGTATACCTCGACTAATTTTATGGAGTTATATATGTTATACCTTCTATGAGCATGGATATTGAGTAACTTTGCCCATGAAGCCTAAGTCTATATATTTTTGGTTCTTTAAAACTAGAAAGTTATGTGAAATGTTCAATCGGAAAAGCTAAATGTTGGATCTGTGACAACGCAGATCCTGCATGTTATAAAAAGATGTAGTAATATTTAATGCCTCATTCGTTGACTAAAATTCTGGTTAACATTCCCACATTCAAATCTAGTGTATTTAACGTTTTCAAACTGAAAATTCATACCCATGAAAAAGCGGAATTTTGCTCCTTAGCCTAACCATCAAAGTCAAAGAAATATACCTGCTTAACTCCTGAATGTCACCCTTTATATAGTGATCATCCTTTTCCCCAAAAACATATCAAACCAACAGTTTAATTTCTTGATTCTCAACTGACAAGAAGTAACAAGAAAATGAAGTTTTTCAAGTACTCTTTTGTCTTTGTCATTGTAAATGCCTTGTCAATTATCCTCTTTGTTTTCTTGTCCAATAACTGCATGAAAGTTGAGGGATTGAGACCCCTTAAGGAACAATCTTTCTTCCCAATGGTAGAGAATTTGGTTTTACAGAGAGCATACTCTGGGCCAAGTCGTCGTGGACGAGGTCACTAGTAGGAATTTCAATATTCCTACTCTTTTTGTTAATTAACTTCTTTAGGAGTTCTATGAGCCCAGAAGACGGGATGCACTTGCCATAATTGACCCATTTTTCTGCTTATATTATACAATTCTTCGACGCAATGTAAAGATTTGAGACATCAATATATAACAAAAGTTATACACGTTACATGCTGAGTTGCTTCTGTTTCTGTTTGCTGCCCTGTGTACAAATGATTTTGTGAGTTGAGCTAAATATCTTTTTTTTTTTTTTTTTTTTTTCGAAAAGAGAAGAGCTTATATTAATAACGGGAGATTTTTCCACTTGAGAAAGAAAACAAATTTTACTTTTCAAATCAGCCTGAATTAACTCTAAAATAATAAACATCAAAATTATAGTTGAATGATATTAATAAAAGTCTCTAAACACAGATTTTTCTCACTATCTCCTCTTTACGCTATTATGAGGATACCAGTGGAAGTCTTCAAACACAGAACTATCTCCACCGCTGTATATTATCGGAAGTTTGAAAAGAAAAAGACTGTCAAATTTAGAAATGAAGCAATACATTGCACCTCATAAAATGTTACCATTCACAACTGGCTGTTTGTATGCATCTCCCTCTCTTTCGTTTACCTCTCCTCTCTCTCCTCTAATTTCTCCCTCACATCATGTATCCTTCATGTCCAATGGAGATCACAAGCTTCATTCTGAGGATGTAATTTCCATATATCTTTACCATATTGTGTGCTTGAGTTTAGATCTTCCATCTCGCTACGCGATGTTTTAATACCATACATTCTCTAGCCTTTGGTGAATGCAGGTCCAGATGGCCTTTTTGAGGTCACGCACCACCGAATTTGCACAATTGAGATTTGTTTTAGGTGGGTGCTATTGGATTATGTTTTAAAAATTTTAAGCAGCTTGAATGGTACGACTTAGTAGAAACTTGAGATGGTTTGAGTTGAAATTTGAGCTGCCGTCTCGAAAAAAAAGATTAGTTTCTACATGTATAACCGTGTATCCTATGTATATCCCCTGTGTATTTGTGTATATCCAATATACCTGCATGTGAGGTACGTGTGTCTCAGAGAAATTTTTCAATTCGATTGATTTCAACTATGAATATTGACTTCAAACCAGTCCAAATCATCATCTTGCTCAATTTTTCGTATATTTCCTCTTCCATATGTATTCTTAACGAATTTCAACCATGCCCATTGCAAAACAACTTCCATAAACTTTTAAATGTCGTATATCATTGGTAATTTTTTGTTGCTAAAAATAGTTAAATTATATTCTATGACTAAGTGACTCTAAACTTCTTATATTTTACCACATGCCCATAGTTCTCTCTGAAAAATGATACGCATATACCTATACTTTTCTTATTGCTAAAGCATATTGAAGGCATGCCAAATCGAATAAGGGATGTTAAAGATTTATGTCAATTCAATTAATTCCTACCCATGAATGAGTCAATCATAAATTGGATATGAGGAATAATGTATCTTTCATCAGGTCCAATCTCATACCTTCTGAAATCTTGATAGTTTAATGTCTTTTAGTGAGAAGTACTTCCAGAAACTTATATAATTGTTGTTAATTAGAAAGCATGGAAGGTAAACTAAGAAGTTTGACTCTCAAATTCAAGTTCTACCACATAAATTGGGATCGAGGGAGTATCAAATCCTAATTTTATGTTTCCGAATTTCACCAAATACAACTATCCATTACATATAGATAGCCGTTAAATAGTAAATCTGAAACAAAAATGTATTCATGGCTATCTTACTTTGCTTCTTTCTGCCTTTTCTCTCCTCCTAACATTGGTGCTATTGAATGTGAGGTTATATAAACGTACTAGCAAACCGATCACATAATAAGTTTGGTGATCTCGTTTTCTGCTTAAAATAAGCTGATTTTTTTTTAAAGTTGGTTTTGGTGTGAAAAATTTGCATAATCGACGAAATCAAAGAGAAATTAACTAGGGTTTTGAGTCAGTGTAACATAGAGAAGGAACTGAGAGAAGGAATTGAGAGAAATAACTTTTATTTGGTGTAAAATTAAAATAATAGGCAAAAGGGTCCAAAACATTCCTTACATCTCATTATATAATAGATAGACGAAGCCAAAGCATGCTTATGATTAGGCCCAGATACCAAATATTTTTTTATCTCAACACCTCCTTCCCTCAAGTTGAAGGGGAAGAACACCTTTAACTTAGCCATATGTTACTGTTGAAGAGGGCCAAGCAACGGCTTTGTGAAGAGGTTCGGATGAAGTAGTAGTCCACTTTAATATGTTTGGTACGCTCCTAGAAAATAGAATCCCAGGTTATACATATAGCTATCACAAAAAAAAAAAAAAAAAAAAAAAAAAAAAAAAAGAGGAAGTGAGAAGGGCACACAAATATAAGATAAAATGTGAGTAAACCAAGTCAAATTTGCCACCATTTTGTTAAAGGCTATGTACTCTTGCTTCAACAGAAGACAAGGAAGTAATTGGCCGCTTCTTAGATTTTAACCCACCAAGTTGTCACCCAAAAAATACGACAAATTTTTGAGTGTCAGCACTTGCTGCCCAATCTCAGAATAAACAGTCGAAGAAAAATTTGGTGCAAAAGATTAGAAGAAATCAAGATCAACAAACCCTTTAAGGCATCTCAAATGGTGCAAAGCTGCTGACATGTAAGGCGAACGAGGAACCCGATTGAACCAACTCAGGTAATGTACAGAGAAGCATAGATCAAGTCTTGTATGGATAAGAAATAAAAGTTTACCAATTAAATTTCTATAAGTAGTTGGATGGGGAAGTAATTTTCCTGAATCCGCCTTCAACTTGACATTTAAATCCAAAGGGCAAACCACTGGACTAACATTTAAATAGTCATACTCCTTAAATAGATCAAGAATAAACTTCCTTTGGTTTAAAAGAGCACCACTGTCAAGTTAAGTGCTCGCAATTCCCAGAAAGTAATTCAAAGAACCCAAATCCTTAATTTTGAATTCCCTATCTAAATACTATTGAAGATCTGCTATTTCAGAAATATCATCCCTTAACAAAATGATATCATCAAATACACAGTCAAAACCACCGAATTCCTAAGATCACTCTTAACAAACAGTGAATGGTTATTAGTAGAGTGAGTATAACCACTTGAACATAATGACTTAGAGAACTTAGCATTCTACTATCTTGAAGTTTGTCTAAGACCATAAAAAGACTTTTGTAATTTACATACCAATAAAGTAGAAGTAGAAGCAGACGAGGTAGAAATAGATAAGCCAGGAGGGAGTTTCATATAAACTTGTTCATCAAAATCACCATGTATATAGTAGCCATTTCTTAACGACAACAACTACTAAACATCTAATAGTAGATAACTTTATGATAGGTGAGAATATTTAAGTAAAATCTATTCCTTCAGCCTGGGTGTCTCATCTAACCACTATTTTTGCTTTATATCTTTCAACACTACCATCAATCATATATTTTCTTTTGTTGACCCACTTATAACAAATAGGCTTCTTTCGCTTAGGTAAATTAACAATATCCCAACTGTGATTGGCCTTTAAGACCTCCAAATTCCTTCCTCATAGGTTCTACATGCTGAAAAGAAGACGTAGAACCAGAGAATAAAGGAGGAAGTTGATAAACATAATCTTGCAAGTGAGGAAGAGGGTGATATTGCCTATCGGATTTTCTTAAAAGTGGAGTTGTGGGCATAACATGAGATGGACGAGGAGTAAGAGGTAGATCCGGTGCAGAAACTGGAGGAGAAGAAGTAGAAAAGGAAGTCGAATAATTGGGATTAGGGTCAGGTTTGATGGGTAAATGATAAGGAGAATGATTATTATCGGGTGAATGAGGATTAGAAGAGGGAACAATAAAAAGAACATCATTACATGATTCAAGGGACTGAATAAGTGGAGAAGATTGTGCAGGTTTAGAAAAAAAGAAGACCTCGTCATGAAAAATAATATCTGCTAATATAAAATATTATTTGATTTGTACATGTCTCTGTGAGGAATTAGGATAGTTGCATAATATGAACATCCAAAATTTCTCAGATGAGAGTAATTGGGGAAACAGCTATACAAAAGCTGGCTACCTCTAATCCCTTTGCAAGTCTTTGTTTTATTTATTTATTTTTAGCGTAAAGTTAGGTTAATTTTGTTCTTCTTTTTAGAGGAGTAGAGAATTAGTGTATAGTGAGAGTTTCTGAAGTTGCAGGGATGTATATGTGATAGAATGGGAAAATTAAAGATGCAACTGTGCGTTTTACGCACTTGTATGTGCGCTGCTGCACACCTGGAGATGCAAACATGCATTGAGCGCACAAACTCGACGTTGGGGTGCGTTGGACGGGCGCAGCCGCGCACGGAGACTTGAACGCGCATCTGAGCACGCACATTTTACAGTCCATCTGCCATATGTGCGCGACAACGGACGTTTCAACCCGAGTGCGCACCCAGGTAAGTTTTTTTTCCCTTTTAATCTTTAGTCATTTTTTTCCTCTTCTCTTTTCTTCATATTTTCAAAACCATCGAAAAGAAAAATAAAGGGAAAACCTAACTCTACCCTAACCCCTCTAATATAATCTCCAACTCTTCTCCAATTCATCCATCTCTCTCTCTCTAACTCATTTCTTCCCCTTCTGCTACCAGTCAAGATCTTGCACCTCATTTGTTGAATCTCAAGTATGCTTACTCTACTCTTCCTCTTTTTCTTCTTGGTTTGAAATACACGTCACAATTGGGAATGAGGCAAGTTCGTATGTATATTTTTGGTGTGCTCTGCACTTGATTTGGTTTTTAGTATAGTCACTCTAGGGTTGACTACATAATTTTGATGAGCAAGAGCATTGTGCATGTGAAGTGTTTGACGTAATGACACAAAAGGGAATTATGTGGGTTTTGATGTGTGCCTTTAGCAATTGTTAGTCACCCGAGGAAATTCACCTTGAATTCGAGGGTTGAACTTGTAATAGGTGAATGTAATGACCTGATTGGTTGTTTTGAGTATTGGTATTTCATTCATTGGTTTGAAGTCCTGAGTAACTTGATATGATGTATTATTACTTGTGAGCATGGTTTATTTTTATTTTCGGGAAGTTCGAGATTAATTCGGAAGAGTAATTCTCAATTAGAAGTTTTAAGTTGGATGAGTTGATCAAGGGTTAACTTGTGAGTAAACGGCATCAGATTCATGTTTTGATGATTTCAATAGGTTCGTATCATAATTTAGGACTTAGGCATATGTTCGGATTTAGATTTGAAGGTTCCTAGGTTGATTTTTCTCTATTTGGCAAACGTCAGAAATTTGAAGGTTTAGACATTTCATAAGTTTGACTGTGAGTTGAATTTGTAGCTATTGGGTTTGGATTGTTATTCCGGGATATGGAAAGGGTCTGTTTTGTCATTTGGAACTTGTGTGCAAAGTTTGATTTCATACCGAGTTGATTTGGTAGGATTCAGATGCGTTT
The DNA here is from genome assembly GCA_005239505.1 of Nicotiana paniculata. Taxonomy (NCBI): domain Eukaryota; kingdom Viridiplantae; phylum Streptophyta; class Magnoliopsida; order Solanales; family Solanaceae; genus Nicotiana; species Nicotiana paniculata. The sequence goes on along the minus strand of ML312116.1, from coordinate 47,847 downwards.
AACGAAGTTGAAGGTTTGAAAGTTAAGATAACGATCTTGATCTTCGATTCTTGGTTTTGATATTATTTGTGATGTTTCGAGCTTTTGGATTAGGTATATAGACTTTTTGGTATGATTGGACGGGGTTCCGAGGGGCTGGGGAAAATTTTGGGGTGGTTTTTGACCATTTTTAGGCCCTTTGTAACTACTGATTTATGGCAACATGTGTGTACATTACGAAGCTCTAGGCCGTGTTCACGTCGAGTAAAATGCATTTTTGGAATTATGAATCGCATTCGCGGAGAGTCTGTTCGCGATAGCGAAAAAGAAATTTTTGTTGTCACCGGGCTAACTTCGGGAGCTTTTATCTTACAATATATAAGAAATTTTGAGGTGATCCAAAAATAGAAGTTGTGGCCCTTCATTTATAGTTTCCACTGAATCAAAACCATTTGTCATTTTGAGCTTTGTATAGAATGGTTATGGCCATTTCACTAGAGGCTTTATAGGAAGAGTTGGGCAAGTATTTCACAAGTTTGTTCATCGCGATCGCGGGGATTTTTGGCCGCCATTGCGAAGGGTAAAATCATGCTGGACATTTTTTGAACCACAATCGTGACGTTGGTGACCGCGATCGCGAAGAAGGACGACTGGCAGAGCTTTAAAATGCTAGTTTCAGTATTTTATGTTCATTTTCTTTACTTTTTGAGTTCTTGGAGCACAAGTAAGGGAATTTTGGAGCAGTAAACACCCAAATCATGAGGGTAAGTAATTTTCTATTTATTTTGATTATATATTTTATTTTTCCATGGTTTATTATGCCTACATCAAGTATTTGAAGAAAAACAATTGGGGTTTTGAACTTAAAAGAATGAATTTTGGTGTTTTGAACATGATATTGAGGCTAGATTTGGAAATCAATAATATAATTAGACTCGTATTCAAATGGGTATTCCGTATTTGTGAGTCTTGTCAGGTTCCAGGGTAGGGGCCCGATTTGATTTTTTGGTTGACTTTGAGTATTTGGTTAAAATTCAACCTTTATCATTTAGGTTTGATTCCTATGGCATTATTCGGTTCGTAGGAAGACATTTTTAGATTAATATTTTCTCTTATTTGAGGTAAGCGTCTTGCCTAACTTTGGTTTAGAAAATGCTTCCTGCTAATTATTGTTGTTTGATACATGCAGGGGTGATGTATATATGAGGTGACGAACATATATACATGTGCCATGGGTATTCATGCTCGGGGGAGATTCTAGCTTACTCTATACCTTATTTGATTGTGTGTTTTTCTTGATTCAATGTGTTATTAAATTAATCGACTTCGTGAGTACATAAATCATACTAGAGGAATGTTGAGGCTACTAATACCTTATGTTGAACATGGTGAACAAATCTTGAGACATATGCTATATTTGCCTTGGGGATAGATACACGTAGGTTATGAATATACATCAGGATTTGATCTTGTAATGTGCCTTGATTGGGATGCCTACACTCTATGATACATATGTAATTCTTTGAACGGCTACATGGACTTGGTTGCTATACTTTATTTAACCATGATTATGCTTTGTCCGTATTTTTTTTATTATCATGTCTTTGTGCGCTTTATTGGTGAGTTATGAGAATGTACCTCTTGATGATAATTTAGTATTTTACATTATTTTTTTGTTGTGGCACATGTGAACATATTGTGTGAATTGATTATAGATGTGTGTGCGGCGACACAAGTAGGCATTTCATTTGTGATGCACATGCAGCGAGATAAGGGTGGATAAATGCGCGTGCAGCGACATAAGGGTGGTGTTTAGAGATAAGAGTGTCTTATGCGCGGTGTAGCAATATAAAGGAAAATATTCATTGTGATGCTCACGCGGCAAAAATAAAGGTGGCATTGTGGGGATGTTATGTGATAGCCCATGGGAATTTTTATTGATTATGTATGTGTGGTGGTACAAGAGGCGAATTCTTGTTGTGCTCATGATTTTCTTATGTGTTTCATGCAGTTTTACATTATATGTTGCATTGTTTCTAACATGCTTATCTGTGCCTCTGTTATTATTTGATGAATTGGCCGCCAAGTTGGTTTTATCTACGTGGAGTTGATATCATATTTTGTTGAGTTGTTGGTAGGATAGTGGAATGACGAGATGAGGAAGGTTTTATTATGTAGTAATATATTTTGATACTTGATAAGTTTTCTTGAATGTGTTATTTGGCATTTGATACGAAATCAGATTATATTGTGGAACAAGGTCTTTACCATGCGGTGCGACTTATGTTATGACACGAGGTCTTTGCCGTGCGAGGATGATTGATAATGTGGGCACGAGATGCCATGTGTTTGTGATTCTATTTGATGACTTGTTGTGGAAACTAAGCCTTTACTTGTATTGAATTGTTATCACTTGTTCTTATGAGATTTTAGTTATTGCTTTTTGCTATACATCATGTTGTCAATCTTTGATATATTGCACAGGTTATTGGACAAGTGAGTATATTTTGACTTAAAAACCTCGGCACTACTTCTTTGAGTTTAGTCAAGATACTTACTGAGTGCATGAGGTCGGTTGTACTCATACTACACTTCTGTAAGTTGTGTGCAGATTTTGGGGCTGAGTAGGTGTGACGACGAAGCTTGCATTGGAGATATTCCAGCGTACTAGATTCATGCTATCCTTTTGTTCATGGTAGCTTAGGATTTCATTCCAGTTTATGAAATTTCCAAACATATATTGTAGTTATTCATTTTTTTAGCTTTGTAAATCTAAATCATAGTGACTCTTGACTTGTACTACAAGTCCTTTAGATAGTTGTATTGAATTTGGTTGCAGTGTTCATTAAATATATTGTTGATTCCTCAATTTGGTTGTAATACCTAACGAATTAGGTTAGGTGCCATCATGACTTTGTGGGGGGTTTTTGGGCTGTGACAAGTTGGTATTAGAGCTCTAGGTTCATAATTTCTACGAGTCACGAGCAAGTGTTTAGTAGAGTCTTGTGGATCCATTTTTCTTCCCTTATCGTGCAACTTTGTTTCTTCTTGAAGCTTATACCTTTGATTTCCTTCCATTCACTCGTATGTGATATTGCGCACTCGGTATCAATTATGCAACAATGGTTTGTGATGGTGTGTATAGACTACAAAGGTCTATGGATGCTTGATTATAGTTGTGTTATGTCATCTAGTCTTGGAAGCGGATACGATTGTAGATATTTCAGCAGATTCTTGTATCTGGTTGATAAATACAGATTTGGGAGGATTAATTTGTTGCCTAGTTGTTATGACCATGATAGGGTCATGTGAAGATGTTGATATGAGGCTAGCTAGTGGGATTTGAGGTTTTGCGATGCGTATGGGGCTTCTATTCAGTAGAATGCATATGCTGCCATTTTGGAGGGCTTGAAGAAGTTCGCACGACTGTCACAAGGATGAGTATGATTTTGGCAGAGTCTTTGGAGTGTTTATTGACTGGTGCCACATAAGTTTATGAAGTAATTCATTCGATTAACAGCGCGAACGGGGAAACTGCGAAGGAAGGGTGATATTAGTAATAGATAACGTGTTCTATGGCTTCGAGACAAGTAAGGGAGTCTGTCATTGACGATCGAATTGCATGGTCATGCATTATATTAGTTCTTGGTCTAGGATGTGATTGCAGATTGGCTACGATATGAGAAAGGTTTCATCGAGGATGGTTTTGGGCTAGGCGAATGAATTTCGAGAAGGTTCCAACGGGTTCATGACACGTATGTGGTATTTAAGGATTTCCGAATTTTGCGTATGGTTAGGAGTTAGGGATTACTTTGGATGGTTTCGAGACTTGTGGTACTCTATATAATTAGTGATTCTACATTGTGGTATTAGAAGGTAAGAGGAACAACTTCAGATTCATTAAAGGGTCCTTCAGTGCAAGCATTTTCATGTTGAGGTACTCTGGCTTTTAGTAGTCTACGTCACTTGGTTGATTTAGGGAAATTTAGTTCTAATGATTTGATTATGTTCAAATGGGTTTCAAAGAGTTTGCGATCGTTTGGCCACGACTTCCGGTTGATGTACTCTACCTGCATGGGGAGTTCGTTACGTGTTGTGATTTTGTTCTCCGGGGTTGAGTTAAATAGAAGATTCTTGGTTGATGAGGCATTTATCATGCTTGTGACTTAGAGTTGATTATTAGATTTTCACAAGTTATCATGATAGTTTCAGTGCACCTTGTGGAATTAAGAGTTGCAAGTACAATGTTGTGATTTAGTTTTGAAAGGCAGGTCATTAGTTCTAGAAGGCATGGGAGATTCCAGGTATTTAGAGGATGTTAGTACCATACTGTATCGCCTGAGAAGGGCGTGTGTTCTAGGAGACCCATTTTGTTTTTGACTTGCGGGTGCTCGACTAGTACTATGGTAATCGCGTAGATATTGACTGCTGATGTTCGAGTTTTTCTACGTGGCATAGAAGATTTATTTGAGTATTTTCTGTGAGATGATTGTGTACAAGTGATGTATTAGTTATTGAGAGTGGAGTTGGGATCGAATATAGATATTCCTATAATCTTGAGCTTTAGAGGCTAGATGTTCTCAGATGCAGACTATTCCCTGGTTGTGGGCTGTGAAGATATGTTAAGAGTTAGACAACTGGTGGTGTGTGTTATGGATAGGTTAATATGGACTTTTGGAAGTTTATTTATCTATTTTAGGATGATCAAAGTTGATTTGGGGGTCTGTTGGGCCTAATGAGAATGTGTATCCGTCATCAGATTGAGTTTGCTCATTCGTGCGCATCATTTACCGTGGTTGTGTCATCCAGCGAAAAGGAGGTTATCCATACCTTGATTTGTTTCATATGTTTCTCTCATATGCTATGACAAGTTGTGAGACTGCTTGGCTATTCACACTTATGATGGGGGTCTGTTCAATCCTGGTGGCAAGATTTGGAGCGAGATGGCTCTTAGGATTTTGAGTTGCTTATTGCACCTTAGTCATGTTTTTCCTATCGGTGGTATATAGTGCTATTTGCTTCACAACGATTATTGTAATGCATTTCGCGTGTTTGCTATGATACACATGTTGTTATTGATTGTGACCATTATGGCTCGATGGGTATTCCATGTGGATCAGTATGTTTGGACCGGGCTATGTGCCGTAGTGGGGCTATGTTAGGATGAGATTCTTCGTGGTTATTTAATGTCTTTTGCTTCTACCTTGTGGGATGGATTCATAGTATGATACCGTTTGGGTTATACTTGTGGACTTGTCGGATAGTTCTCTTATTTGGTTCTCTTTCCATCTTCGGTTATATTCGAGCTGAGGAAAGGAAAGGAGGTGAGCTGGGGACGCTGAGCAGCTACCTCGATCCTCGAACAAACTCCAAGCACGTCCGAAAATTGACTAGTGAGATGGTCCAATACCTGGATCTGCATACTGGGGTGCAGGGAGTAACGTGAGTATGCCAACTCAGTAAGTAATCAAAGTAACTAAAAACTTGAGTGTAGTGACGAGCATTTATAAATCATGTAAATACATATAATAAGTAACATTAGAAATAAATAAATCAAGTCAGGAATCTACATTCCGAATATTTCATAAAACTCCAGTTTTCCATTTAAAATCTCGTATAAAAACATTTGTCAAACATTATCATCAGAGGCTCAGTATAAAGAAGAGTGAAAATAGTAGTTACATAAAATATAACCCCTCGGTCACAATATCACTCACAAATAAAGCCTCTCGAACAAGCCTCCCAGTCACTCGTGACTCCACTACCAGTATCTCATGCTCACACTAAACACTCGTACTCAACAGGTACCATGAATACACACAACNTATATATATATATATATATATATATATATATATATATATATATATATATATATATACATATATATATATATATATACATATATATATATATATACATATATATATATATATATACGCACTGCTGCGGCGTGCAGCCCGATCCATATAATAGTCGGTTGCGCCCACTAGGGGTGTACAGACTCCAAAGGGGAACCTACAGCCCAAGCGCTATATTGCTGTGGCGTGCATCCCGATCCAATATGTATATTTCTTCGGCGTGCAGCCCAATCCATATAATATATATATATATATATATATATTGTTTCGGCGCTCAACCCGATCCATATGTAATATACAACATATATATTGATGCGGTGTGCAACCCGATCCATAACTATCCTCACATATCCGGCTCTCGGCCTCACTTAGTCATCCTTACAAGCCACTCGGGCAACCCATCTCAACTCACGGGACTCAGCCCCAAAATACCTCTCAGAGTCTCAAAACAATATGATAACATTGAAAATAACAACAAGTAGAAAACATGACTGAGTTCACAATTGTTCTATCAGGATAGTGTGAGAATAGTGTAAAATTACCTCTGAGGGTCTAAACAGGTCAGCACAAGGCCCCAAACATGGCTCACAGTCCATAAACAAGTATAAATTTCTGAAATACAGAATGTCGTAAGGTTTCAAATCGAATAAGCGGCTTAATAGTCGCTACAGGAAAGACCAAGTCACAATCCCTATCGGTGCACGCCCACACGCTCGTCACCTAGCATGTACGTCACCTCATTTACCAAAACAATATAAAAGACCAGGGTTTCATACCCTCACGTTTAGAGTTACAATCGTTAATTACCTAAAAACAGCCCAAAATCTACTCTGCGATGCTCCTGCCCCTCGAATTGGCTCACAAATTCTCCGAGTCTATCACAAATCAGATCAATAACAACAAAATATGCTAGGGAGATGAACCCCAATCGAAAAATATCAAAATTAGGCACAATTCCCGAAATTGGCCAAATCCAAGCCCCGGGCCCACGTATCGAAATTCGATAAAAATTACAAAACTAGAATCCTCATTCCCTCACGAGTCTACCCATACCAAATTTACCAAAATCCGACCTCAATTGCCCACTCAAATCATCAAAAGAAATTTCCAATTCTCCCTCCCATTTATCCCAAATTTCTACTTTAATTCCTCAAATTGCATGGTAAAAATCAAGACTAATTCATGAAATAAAACCAAAAGTTATTGAAGAACACTTACCACAAGAATCCCACTGAAAATCTCGTACAATTCCTCCTTCTTTCGAGCTCTCTAGTGTTCTTTTGAGTTATGGCCAAAACCCCCGTCCTTGAAAATTAAACTGTCTGCCCAGGTCCTTTACTCAATGCGAATGCATCCCCTAGACCGCGTTCGCATAGAAAAAATTCCCAACAGCCCTTAATTTCCTCTATGCGAACGCGGCTACCAGCCCACGAACGCACATCACAACCAGTCCAAACCTATGCGAACGCACTCCAGGCCCCGCGAACGCATAGACCAGTGGGCCTGGGAGGGGGGGAGGGGGTCCTCAGCTTCCTTTTCCCTACGCGAACGCACAGCTTTACCCGCGTTCACGATGGATAACCTGGCCAATACTCTGTGTTCGCACCCCTCAGCCCGCGAACGCATAGAACACTGGCCTTCTCTTCCACAATTTACCCTATGCGAACGCAGGACCTCCTATGCGAACGCATAGGGTAATCTTCTGTTGCAGTAAAACCAACAAACTAGCTATGCTCAAAAGCCAAAATCACCCCGTTAGCCACCCGAAACTCACTCGAGGCCCTCGGGACCTCAACCGAACATACCAACACATTCTATAACTTCATTCAAACTTAGTCGAGCCCTCAAAACACCAAAAACAACGCAAGAACACCAAAATCACATCAAATTCAAGCCTATGAACTTTGAAATTTCTAAATTTCACCAAAGATGCCGAAACCATCTAAAACACATCCGATTGACCTGAAAATTTTCACACATATCCAAAATGACATTAACGAAAATGTTCCAACTTTCGGAATTTCATTCCGACCCGATAGCCTATTTTCCCATGCCGACCGGAAATTGCCAAAAACTAACTTTTGCCAATTCAAGACTAATTCTACACCGGACATCAAAACTTCATTCCGAACACACTCCTAAGTCCCAAATCACCTAAAAAGGCTATCCGATGCATAAAATCCACATTCCGAGGTCGTTTACCAATAAGTCAACTCCCATTTGACTTTTTCAACTATTAAGCTAATTTAAGAGACTAAGTGTCTCTGTTCTAACCATGACCACTCCAAACTCGAACCAACCGACCCAACAAAACATAAATAGGCCAAGAAACATATGATAAAGCCGAAAAGGGGGAAATGAGGCTAATCTCACGAAACGACCGGCCGGGTCGTTACACTTGCCTTCTATGAAAAAGTTGTTCTATCGGCACATGAGTTGTCCGTGTGGTCATGAGTTATTATTGTTCTTGGCATGTGATTTGTCCATGTAGATTCTATATATTATCACTCCCTTGGCACATGAGCCATCCGTGCGCTTACGTATTGTAATGTGGGCACGAGATGGTGAGTGATTAGGGTTCACGAATCGGGATCCTCTAAATATGACTATGAGGTAAAGTACCTCGGGAAAATCCTTGAACAAATCCTATGTGAAAGAAGTTTCTCTTATTGAGTTATTACTTGTTCTCTTTATTGGGTTTCACCTAACTTAAACTGCGTTTAGCTTACTCTACAACGTTATTACATGTTGTCCTATGTTGTTAATCGTTGTTCTAGTATTTTATTGCGAGCATTGGTTTGTTATCTTTACTATGCTTAGTTATATATTGGTATTGTTTTCATGTTAGCTTCCTATTCATACTTGTACTGGTTATTTAGTCTAGTAGGTTTCTCGACTATCCCTCGTCGCTACTTCACCGAGGCTAGTCTTGATACTTACTAGGTACCGCTGTGGTGTACTCATGCTACACTTTCTGCACATTCTTATGCAGATCTAGGTACCTCGGAGTTTGTTGATCATTACCTAGATGATCCGGCGTTGTTGTGGAGACTCAAGGTATACCTGATGTCACGTTCGCAGGCCTCGGAGTCACCTTCTAAAATTTTACTTTGTACTGTTTATTTTCATTCCAGAACAGTTGCATCTAGAGATTTTCAAGTAATTATGGGGAGCTTATGACTTGTACTACCAATTTTGGGATTGTTGGCATGTATAGAAAATTTATATTTCATATTTAGTAGTTGTTGGTTGAGTTTGCCAATAGTTCAGTAAGTGTCAGGCTTACCTAGTCCCTAAGTGTAGGTGTCATCACGACATCCTACAGAGGGAAAATTGGATTGTGACAAGTTGGTATCAGAGCTATAGGGTCATAGGTGCTATGAGTCATAAGCGAGTTTAGTAGGACATATTAACTTATTTCATTCCTATCATGCGAGTTTATTGATCTTGGAGTTTGAGCCTTTGTCATTCTACTCTCTCACAGATGGTGAGGACACGAGCTGCAGTTACTGATGACACTGCCCCCAGAGCCAGTGTTGCTAGGGGCCAGGGCAGAGGAAGAGGCCAAGGAGGAGCACTTGCTGCAGCTAGAGCACCTATCAGAGTAGTAGTTGAGGAGCCGCCAGTAACTCCGGTTGGGAGATAGGTACCGGAGGCACCTGTTACTACCCTGGGACTTCAGGAGACGTCAGCATAGTTCCTGAGCATGTTTGGAACATTGGCCTAGGTGGGGTTGATTCCGGTTGCATCAGCCACTTCACAGAGCGGGGGAGGAGCTCAGACTCCTACCACCCGTTCTCTAGAGCAGGGAGTCCGGGGGAGGAGCTCGAGTTCCTGTCACGACTCAAACCGATGGGCCGCGATGGGCACCCGATGCCTTACCCAACCGAGTACCAACTTAACGTATCTTTATTATCACACTATCATGGGTAAATGGGCCAGAAGGGTCTTCATGAGATAAGTAGAGTAAAACATAAGGGTATACTAGACATAGGATGACCCAACATGATATAGAAACTTATACATGTGGCATATGGGCCTATAAGGACGACATGAACATTTGTACATTCAAAACATTGGCCCCAAAAGGCCATACAAGTATCCATACATATGAAATATCTCTACAAGCCTCTAAGAGTACATAAACGTCATAAAGGCTGGGACAAGTCCCCTGCATACCAATCAATACATGTCCAAATCATACTGACCAAATAGGAAACTGCGGAGAAAGTGGATTGCACCAACACCTTCCGCTGAATTTATAACCTACTAGGAGGACTGTCAACCTGTCTATCAAGACTTGCGGGCATGAAATGCAATGTCCCCGGGCAAAAGGGATGTTAGCACAAATAAAGTACCGAGTATGTAAGGAATGAAAAGTAGTATATAAAAGACATGAAAGAAATATGGAGTAAAGTATTCAATCTGTAAGTCTGAATAGCTCTGTGAATCATAAAAAATTTATAATGTCATGCATGTCCATGTAAATGTCATATCATCCATAGGTATATGGGTACATAACACCATCAAGCCTCTGATTGCATCCCGTCATATCATCTCGACCTCTATGGGCAAAGTCATCATTGTATACCAACTGATCAGGTGGTGGTGAATATATAATGCCATAACCTTTCCCTATACCCTATATACATATACTATATGCGTATATTACACCATCTGGTCATGGGTCAATATACATGTATAAATGAATGCAATGCATAATGAAGTAAATCAATAAGATCTCTCGGAATGTCATGAAAGCCATGAACAGACGATATGATAGTAGGACATATGGAGAATCAATAACATAGGCAACCATAGTACTTCTAAGAGTAAAATCATTTATGAAAGTTGCATACTTACTCGTTTTGTTGTATCATATGGATCATGCCAAAAGGAGAGAAGGGATAGCTTTAACATACCTTAACTCCGTTGAATCCTTAATACCTTCCAAGCAATTCTTCAAACAATTCAACTCAATCTACCATAGCATAAGGAGATTCAAAATCAGTGTTGAGTAAAGGCTAAGTCCGCAACTTATACTAGTAGCTCGTTTATGTAAATTTGGGTAGCATCCCCTGTAACAACGGCCTCCTCCAATACCATATACCAACAACAAGAACTAGAGAAATAAAATTAGCAATTCAAAAAAAATCTAACTACAATTCGGGACCTTTAATACAACAAAAACTCCAAATATACCATGACACACCCAATCAACAAGTTATCAATTAGCCTGAAATTGCAATGACGAGCGATCAGCCTACTACCCTACCACATGTGGTGTTTCTTCACACCCTTCATCCTTCTGAACTCCATAAATCAGCAGTACAATAGGCCAAAACGAGTGGACTGTAAAATAGTCCACTAAAAGTGAAATAAATCGAACTCACGGCTTCTGATCACCGTCCTGTGAGTTATAACTATTAGGAAATGAATTTATGAACCTTCCTTGATATTTAAAAGCATAAATACAGAAATTAGACGTTTTCTTAACTATGAAGTACCTTTCAAAACTCAAACTACAAAGAGAAAGAGAGGCGATATAGCGATACTTACGTTATCGCTTCTTGATTTCGTACACGGGATGTTAATATTATTTGAAACCCTAGAAGAGAGCTTAAGGATATGTTTATGGGTGTTCTCTGACCGTGTTCTATTGAAAATGAAGATAAGGACGACCTAAGACCTATATATATCAACTTTTCAAAAGTCAAAGAGGTGCTAGTCTGGCACCCTGACATTGGCCTATCTTCCGACGCTTATATCATTTTATCCGGATGTCGTATGAACGAGAGTTTAATGGAGTTGGAAACTATATTCCAAGAAATTTAATTTTCTATATAATATGTCCCAAAAAGACCTTATATAGCACACAAAATGTATTTCTCAAAAAGCTTCAATGGCATACATACTTATTACCTATGCAGTTTGCGCAGTCTCGCAAAATAGAGAATATCTCTCTACTTCGATGTCGTATCGACAAAAAATTTAATGTTTTAGAATATAGAATTGTAGATATTCAATTTTATGTGTGAATCAACTCATAATTCCATGTATATTGGGAGAAAAGCTCCGCTACATTTGACCTAATTTTCAGCACATTCATTAATGTAACTTGTGATGACCTTTGCCAACTTTTATTCCACAACTCACTTGACTTCAAAATGTAACACACAACTATCATAAGTCTAAAATAACTCATAACATAACCTCCTTATCACATTAAGAACCCTAGTATCACCCCAAAAGTACATATTATAACATTCTCAACTTGTCGACATTCGACGAAACGCTTCAATTTGTTTAGCTTCTAAGACTTTCAACCCTCTTAGTACTTGTTATCCATTTCTAAGCTTACATCAATTGACTTACGACGTACTCTAAGGTACGAAAACATGGGGTGTAACAGTTTCGAGGTGCGGGCCTGGGGTTGATTTTTGGGTTGACTTTTTAGTTTTAATTAAAAACTAAAGTCTTATATTTCCTATGGGTTTTGTTTATATTATCAAATTATTTTAGCTAGATTTGAGCCATCGGAGGTTGTTTCACTCGAGAAGGTAATTTTAGAGTATTGTTCTAGCTTCATTGAGGTAAGTATCTTGCCTAACTTTGTGCGGGAAAACCACCCCTTAGGAATTTAATCATTTGTACTAATTGTGTTATGTGAAAGCCGTGTACGCGAGGTGACGAGCACGTACTCAGGTTTATTTAACAAAATTTTGACCTCTTAGGGCTCTTAGGTTCTTATGATCATTAAAAAGTGAATTTGTCTTATCATGTTAAATCCTCATTTACTGAATTCACCTTTATGAGTCTTATTTGGAGTTTATTGATTCATGTTCTACCCTTGTTGCCTATAAATTCTTATATGTCTTAATTGAAGTGATTGTTGTCTTTTCCGTAATTGCTTAACCTTAATTGAAGTGATTGTTGTCTTTTCCCTAATTGCTTAACCTTAATTGATGTTTTGTTATCTCTTTCATTGTTGCTTTAGTTTTTATTGGAGTAATTGGTTCATGTTATCTCTTTTATCGTCGAGTTGTACTTATGTGGAATTGTTATTTCACGTTATCTCTTCCCTTGTTGAGACCATTATTCCCCGTTGTGTCTTTCTTTGTAAACTCATTCTTTTGTTTCCTTGTGTTGTGAAGTTCTTGTGTTGATTTACTTGCCATATTCTTGTGTTATTTTTGTTGTCGTACTTAGTGTTGTTGAGTCGAGGGCTATGCATGGTTGTGGTATTGAAATTGTTCTGTATAAAGTTGTGGCATATGGGCACATATGGTGAAAGATCTTATATTGCGTTGTTATGTTTTTAGCACACGTGATATTTTGAGAGGGTTGTCGAGGTGTTCGCACGTGAGTTGTGCGTGCTATTTTTATAATTGTGATATTGGCACATGCGGCATGACAAGGCGAGCTATATATATGTGGGTTTGCACATGTGGCGAGGCAAGGTGGGAATATTATTATGCGGGTGCGGCGAGACAAGGCGGGCATTTACGTTATTATTGCGCGTATGGAGAGACAAGGTGGGCTTTGTCAAGGAATGATCTGTGATGACTTGTGATGGCCTGGAAGCATTGTTATTGATAATATTTGTGTAGTGGTTTGCCTACCTTGTGTGAGTTATACATTGTACTTTTTGTGGTGATTGTTTCTTATGAGCCCTTCCTTGCATCTACTCTTACTTGTTGACTCGAGTTGTATTAGAACACTTGCACAAGCATACACGTAATTAATCACCAATATCGATTTAAGAAGATGAACTCTGATGTTTTTGACCATTGACATGTACTCTCGTTTACTTGCCTTCTGTGAAAAAGTTATTCTATCGGCATATGAGTTGTATGTGTGGTCACGAGTCATTATTATTGTTGGCATGTGAGTTGTCCATGCAGATTCTAGATATTATCACTCCCTTGGCACGTGAGTCATCCGTGCGGTTATGAATTTTAATGTGGGCACGAGATGCCGAGTGATTAGGTTTCACGAATCGGGACCCATGAAATGTGACTATGAGGTAAAGTACCTCGGGAAAATCCCTGAACAAATCCTATGCGAAAGAGGTTGCTCTTATTGAGTTATTACTTGTTCCCTTTATTTGGTTTTACCTGACTTAAACTACGTGCAGCTTACTCTACGGTGTTATTACCTGTTGTCCCCTTTTGCTAATCGTTGTTCCAATATTTTATTGCGAGCATTGATTTGTTATCTTTACCATGCTTAGTTCTATGTTGACATTGTTTTCCCGTAAGATTCATATTCATACTTCTATAGGTTATTTAGTCTAGTAGGTGTCTTGATTGTCCCTCGTCACTACTTCACTGAGGTTAGTCTTGATACTTATTGGGTACTGCTGTGGTGTGCTCATGCTACACATTCTGCATATTTGTTTTGCAGATCTAGGTACCTCGGAGTTTGTTGATCATTAGCTAGCTGATCGGGCGTTGCTGCGGAGACTCAAGGTATACTTGTTGTCGCGTTCACAGGCCTCGGAGTCACTTTCTGTAATTTTACTTTGCACTATTTATTTCTATTCAAGAACAGTTGTATTTAGAGATTTTCTAGTAAATTCTGTAGAGCTTATGAGTTGTACAGCCGGTTTTGGAATTATTTTGTTGTATAGAAAATTTTGTTGTTTGAGTTTGCCATTGATTTACTAAGTGTTAGGCTTAATTCCCTAAGACTGAGTGCCATCACGACATCCTACGGAGGAAAATTGGGGTCATGATATCCTCTTGTTGGAAGTTTGCGTCAGGCCTATTTTTGTAGTTTTTGGGGATTCTCCTTGACCTATATGAAGCCTAAGCTCGTCCCAAACTAGGGATCTTGAAATTTTGGAGAAACTTTTGGAGAGAAGAAGGCAAGGAAACAATGGAAACTTCGAACACTTTATCCGAACCATTCAATACGAAAGTTTATTTGAATTCGTGGGTTGTAATATTTTCTTGTCTTCTTAATACTGTTGTGATGAACAATTTCTCCTCTATGGAGTAGTCATTCTTAGGGTTATTTACAGATATTGTGTTTTGATTATTATTCAAGTATTTGACTTCTGTTGGTGCTTGAATTCGTTTAAAGAGTTTCGAATTTATTTGCAAATTATTTGTGATTCTACTTTACTTGAAAGAAAAATATTTTTTCAAGTATAATTATGTTATGAATTTCACGACTATCACATGTAATCGAAAGAGGTTTTAGAGTTATAAATTAACTTAACCTAGAGGAAAAGTCAAGAGACATTCTTTATAAGACCATTAATTCAACGTATTCTTGCAGATGTTCATAGCACTTATGATTAAGTTGTTTAACGGGACTCTCATTCATTCGAAGGAAAAATTTGAATTCTAAGGATAATATAATCACTTATTGAAATCGAAAGAGTCAACAAAACTTGAGAATCGAACTTGAAATAGAGTTATATCCTGAATAACAGTTGTGCACATTTCTTGTGAATACCCTTATTTTTCTCACTGCTATTCAAATGTTGATAACTAGCTTCCCAATTTCTAATAATCATTCGTAATTGCTAATCTTAGTTTTTTATTTTACTATTTTAGTAATTCAAAATCAAAGATTCATTTATCTGAGTAGTGTTAAGATGAAGATTATTTTTACATTATTTAAATCAATCCATGTGAAGACGGTTTAATAACTATACTATGTTTGGCTAGCGAAAATCAGTTGTAAACACCGATTTTGCACTCGACAGAGATCATACCATAAATAGGTCAAGGCATTTCGTATTCATATCCATGCCTGGACGCTTAATACTTTCAAGACCATCAGTGATTTTGTTGACGTTTCATCGGGATAGATGAACATACGAAGCATCAGAATCACTATATCTGGGAGAGGATTTGTGTTAATACAAGAGACTTTAAATGCTTAGAAAAAATCGAGTTGGATGTGGAGGACTAGAGGTTTGAGGTACCAATTCTAAAAGATTTTGATGCAACTACAAAACCAATTCAGTTCAAACTCAAAAAGTCACTAGAGAAGAAGGTCTGTTGAGACCGTCGTCTACAACAAAGGTGAATATGTCAAGGTTTGTAGAGGCAGACATATTACACTCCAAGTACATGGGGAGACAGTTGGCATAGGGGCAATTTAATTCAAATCCATTGATCCCACTCCAAAGATATCTAATGTATGGGTTAACTTACCCTCCGTGACCCGAACAAACGAGGCGAGTGGATCAAGACTTAAAAAGTCAGCACCTTACTCCAAAGGCTAAGAAAGAAAGGACCACTTCCTCAAAAGTCATATTGGAGAGCTAGGGGTATTAGATCTATTACGCGGCGCCTTCTTGATGTTCTTGGAAGGGCGACGTAAGGCTAAGCAACTGATGTCAGTACAGTTGTTGTCTGCCAACTGAGGTCCCCTCCGTACGCTAGACGAGATTGTCATGTCGTACGGGAAAATCGATGTCAAGAACAATTAAGAGAACAGTAAAGAGAATTGAAAGAAAGCTTGATTGCATAAATGAAAGCTATTACAAAAGAAGGTAACACAGTGTCGAGGGGGAGAGACACCAGTACAGAGAATTGCTTGCTAGAAAGTTTTGAATGCTTGATCTCCCCTAATAATGCTTAAAAGAAATAAACCAAAGCTACATGACTTGACCTAATTAAGATAGAGGAACATAATGAAATTACATGGAATAAAACTACTCTATATTTACAATGAAAAGGACTTAGTTTCCTACAAGGTAGAAACAGGTCCGTTGTCAGCAACTTTGTCTCTGGCATCACAATCTGCGCGCGCGGCGCTGTTGGCAGCTGCTTACGACTGCGCGCTAACGAGGGATATCGGTGGGGAGAAAGAGGCACATGCGCGCTTGTCACTTGGCGCGGCCAAGAAAATGGGGTCGCCTGTGGCGTTAGGCGTTGGGAGGCTTGCCAGGACGCCACGGGGCGCGTCCAAGGGGTCATGGGGCATGGATGGAAAGCCGCCCATGACATTCTCCCCCACCTCAGTTGGCGACGTCCTCGGCGCCTTACTTGCAAAATAATCTTCAATTAGGTTCTTATAGGCTTTGAGGTTTGTTCCCCTCTCCCAAGTATTCTCTCTGCATCACACCCTTGCCGTTTCACCAAAAACTCTTGGTGATCCTTCCTTGAGGCATGAATAACTCGATCATCCAGACTAGTTTCAGCACGCCTCTTACCGGTTGAATTGGGGCCTCGAATACTGGGTATTGTGAGTTGGCTCCATGGGGGATCCTCCGTGTCTTCCCGAAAAGGTTTCAGAAGACTGACATAGAAGACGGGATGGATTTTCCACCAAGATGGTGTATCCACCCGGTATGCAACTTTCCCAATGCGTCTTTCAATGGACAAAGGTCCAATATATTTTTGCAATAGGCGAGGGTCATGGACCCCTGCAAATAAGTACCGCGTTGAGATTTTGACCATCACTTTGTCTCCTAATTGGTATTCAACAAAGGGACGATTCTGATCAGCATGCCTCTTCATCCGCTTTTGGGCTTTGACAAGATAGCTCCGCACTATCTTCAAATTTTTCTTCCATTCTTTTGAGAAGCTAGCAGCACGAGGAGATTTGGACATATTTGGTGCATTCACGGTCTATGGGAGTAGCGGTTGATGTCCGGTAACAATTTAGAAAGCGCTTTTGTTTGTACTAGAGCTCTTTTGTGAATTGAAACACAGTTGAGCAGCATCCAGAAGCTTCACCCAATTCTTTTGCGATCCTGTAACAAAGTGGCGGATATATTCCTCCAACAGACCATTGAACCGCTCCGTCTGGCCATCAGATTGCGGATGAAAGCTTGAGCTATGACTCAATTTTGACCCGAGGCACTTAAATAGTTGGGTCCGAAAGTTGCTAGTGAAGCGTGAATCGTGATCACTAACGATGTCTTTGGACAGGCCCCAATATTTGACGACATGGGAGAAAAAGAGTCGAGTTGTATCTTCTGTTGATATATATTGAGGTGCTGCAATAAAGCTGGCATACTTGGAAAACCGATCTACCACAACCAAGATAGTTATGAGATCTCCGACCTTGGGCGACCCGGTGATGAGATCCAGAGACACGCTTTCCCAAGGTCTCTTTGGCACAGCTAGTGGTTCCAAGAGCCACGCTTGCGTCAAGCGGTCGGAATTGTCCTTCTGGCATAATAGACAAGTCCTCATATACTGAGCGACGTCGTCGGCCATTTCAGGCCAATAATATTCACGGTGAAGTAATGCCATGGTGTGTTCTTCGCTGGGATGGCCGGCCCACAGTGTGTTGTGACATTCCGCCAAAAGAGTTCTTCTCAGATCTCCTCCTTTAGGAACATATAGTCGCTTCCCTTTTACCTTCAGGAACCCATCCTCCATGTAGAACTGACGAGTTTTGCCCTGTCCTACTAGATCAACCAAATACTGTGCAGCAGGATCCCTGATGAGTATATCCTATATCTGGTCTTTTATGGTGGTAGCTACTTTACTCCCCCTTAGGGTGGCGAGTAGGCACACTGACGCTAGATCAGCTCTCCGACTGAGCGCATCAGCAACATGATTAGTCTTCCCACTTCGGTACTCCAGGTTGAAGTGAAATACTGCTAGGAGTTCCTGCCATCGGGCCTATCAGCTATTCAACTTCGGCTGGGTCATGAAATGACTAACAGTTGTGTTGTCTTTCTTGACCACGAACGGGGATCCTAGCAGATAATGCCTCCAAATGTGTAAGTAATGAACGACAACCAGTAGTTCTTTCTCATGGGCATCATAGCACCGCACTGCATTCTTCAGCTTCCGACTCTCATATGCTACGGGATGCCCGTCTTATAGCAAGACTCCGCCGCATAGTCGGAAGCATCCGTTTGTACCTCGAATGGCTTGGCCAAATCAGGAAGGGCCAAGATGGGGCTACTAGACATAGCCGTTTTTAATGCGTTGAAGGCCTCCGCTCATCTAGGACCCCAATCTCAAGAGGTGACCTTCTTGAGGAGTTCTGTCAATGGAACTTTGATAAGGGAGTAATTCTTCACAAATCGCCGATAGAAATTGCATAGGCCAAGGAACGCCCTCAAGGCGTGGATATCCTTGGGTGGCGACCAATCTGTGATGGCTTGGATCTTTGCTATTCTATCTTGATCTTCCCTTCCTCAATGACATGTTCGAGGAAGTCGATATGTTTTTGAGCAATGGAGCACTTGGATAGCTTTGCGTATAATTCATGCTCCCGCAACCGGGCCAGGACCTTCCGCAAATGCTCTAGGTGTTTTTCTAGTGTTTGGCTATAAACCACAATGTCATCCAAATAGACCACCATGAATTCATCAATATACTCTCGGAAGACTTGGTTCATCAGGGTACAAAATGTAGCTGGAGCATTAATCAAGCCGAACGACATAACTAGGAAGTCGAACGACCCATATCTTGTCACACAGGTCGTCTTGTGTTCATCGCCCTCAACAATCCGGACTTGCCAATACCCTGTCTTCAGATCAATTTTCGTGTACACCATTGCACCCCCCAATCTATCGAACAAGTCTACCATGAGAGGAATAGGATACTTGTTCTTCACAGAGATTTTATTTAAAGTCCAATAATCCACACAGAGTCGTAGACTACCATCATGTTTCTTTTGGAAAAGCACAGGGGACCCAATGGGGACTTGGAGGGTACAATGATCCCTATGTCTAGAATCTCTGTCAATTGTCTCTGAAGCTTGGTGAGTTCGGGTTGTGACATTCTATAAGGTTCCTGGGCAGGTGGCTTCGCACCAGGCACTAACTCAATCTCATGGTCCACAGTGCGCCTAGGCGGAAGTCTCTTTGGCATCTCCTGTGGCATGACGTCTTCAAATTTCAGTAGTAGCTCCTTTACGGGTGTAGAGATGGGACCCGGTGAGCGTTCTACCTCTTCAATACATAGGGTAGCCAGGAACATAGGTTCATGTCTTTTGACTCCCTTCTTCAGCTACAAGGCCGAGATGTTCTCAGCGGCCATTTTCACGGACATGCACGGGATAATGCAGGGCTTAGCCCCATTTACTCCCATCATCAAAAGCATGTCCGCATATGGAACGGGCATGGTGTTGGTTTGCCTCAAGAATTCCAGCCCAACTATCAACTCGAAGTCATTTATGATCACCACGCGCAAGTTGAACTTTCCTTCATAAGGACCCATTTGCACTGGTACTCCTTTGGCTATTCCACCCACTGGATGAGGAGGTGAGCTGATAGCCTTTATGTGACCTCTGGCCTTTCCTACAACTATACCAAGGCGCTCTACCTGAGTTGAGGCCAAGTAGTTGTGGGTAGCACCTGTATCTATCATCGTCCGAATGGGCTTGCCATTTACCTTCAGTTCAATGAACATCAAGGTCCTCTTTTGTTTAAGAGGAGACCCTTCATTCGTCTTCTTTTTCCTTTTCTTGGGGATTAGGCAGGGATCCTTCTTCTTGAGGATACCAGCAATGGTTCTGTCTAAGGCCTCAGAAATAGAACACACAACTGCATTAAAGGCACCGACTAGTTCATTCTGCTCCGCATCGTCTTCTTCGTCATCCGTCCCATCATCATAAGCTTGATGGGCGTTCATTTGTGCATGTGGACATTCGTTATTCCAATCTGGCCCGCCGCAATGACGGCATCCTGAGGGGGGCTTTCTCCCCCGATCATTGTTGTTTGACGCAACACTATTGCTGCCTGCGGAAGGATCCTTAGCTTTGGGTGCAATCCGATCTCCCCCACTTCTGCTAGGGCCACCATTGTTAGGCTGGCCTCCTTTGTATCCCACTCGGACAGGTGGTGGAGGTTTATCCTTCCGAGTTTCCACTTGGTAGTCCCCAAGGCATTCCGCTGCTTGGATTGCCTTGGATAGGGTATCTACCCGTTGTCTTTGCAGCTCTATGCGGGCATAAGGTTTCAACTCTTCCAGGAATGTGAAGATCTTGTCTATCATGTCACGGATGTTCAGCATGAGCGTGGAGAATTCTCGCACGTAGTCCCGCACTGATCTGGTCTGTCAGAGCTCCCGTAGTTTCCTCCTTGCATTATACTCAACATTATCGGGAAAGAACTGTAGGCGTATGGATGCCTTCAGTTCTTCCCATGTCTCCAAAGCATCTTCATCGGCCCTGATTGCTTCATACTTCACTCGCCACTAGAGCTTAGCATCACCTTGAAGATACATGGCAACAATTGCTACCTTCTTGGCTTCTTCTAGGCCTCCCACGGCATCGAAGTACTGCTCGATGTCGAAGATGAAATTCTCCACTTTTTTAGCATTCCAAGCTCTACTGTATGGCTTTGGCTCAGGATTTCAGTTTTTGTGCCATGGGGGCGAGGTTCACAGCACCCCCGATTTGATTTCCACCTCCTCGAAGCAAGCCTTGTAGATCAACATTAACAATATTGAGCTGGCCTGTCAAGCTGTCTATAGTTTGCTGCATGGCAGTCACCCTGTCTGTCTCTTGTTCCATGTAGGCTAAATCCTCGGTACGCTCCTGTCGGAGGTCCTCGAATTTACCAAAATTTTTGGCTTCCTTAGTAGCTGTCGTTTGTCGGTCTCCTTCAGAGTCGCGACTGATGTTTAGGAGGGTTTGGCACAGATATTGGCTGTATGCACTAGCCTTGCTTAGGCGGTCTAAGTTTCGGTCGCACCAGCCACTTCTCTGGACGGGGAGGTGCTCAAACTCCCGCTGCCCGTACGATAGAGCAGGTAGCTCAAGGACTCAAGATATTGAGGGTACTACTAGCTCAACCGGTTGCCGCTGCTCGAGCCCAGGTTTGCCCACCTATGAGTGATGAGGAGTAGAAGAGACTAGAGCAGTTTGGGAGGATTAAGCCTTTAGAGTTCAGTGAGGCCGATTCATAGGATGTTCATGATTTTATAGACAGGTGCCAGCGGATCCTTCACACGACATGTATTTTGGAGACCAGTGGAATTTCATTCACTACTTTTCAACTGAGGGGGGAACCTATAGATGGTGGAATGCGTATGATTTGAGCAGGCCATCCGATGGTGTACCACTTACGTGGCATGAGTTCTCAGTTTTCTTCTTAGAGAAGTTTGTTCCACAGAATCGAAGAGAGGAGTTGCGCAGGCAGTTTGAGTTTCTACGCTAGAAAGGTATGTTAGTGACCCAATGCGAGATGAAATTTTTAGGGTTGGATCATCATGCGGTATGTTTAGTTCCCACTTAGAGGGAGAGTATTAGGAGGTTCATTGCTAGCCTCAACTATGGACCGCGCTTCATCATGACTCGAGAGATTGTGTTGGGTGCGAGGTTTGATGAGGTGGTTGATATTGCTAGATACCTAGAGCAGGTTCCTATTCAGGCATGTGAGGAGAGGGAGGCCAAGAGGATCTCGTGGTTTAGGTGGTTTCAGTAGTGCCTCATCTGGAGCACAGTCCCACCACAACAGGGATCGTCCTTATAGGCCCTTTCAGATAGCTCGTCTAGTTAATCGAGGTGCATCGTCTAGTCATGGTTCGTATAGTGCTCGTTCGAGTCAGTCATCTTTTAGTGCTCTCCCAGCTTAGAGTTCATCCATGCCCCATCAGTTCAGGATTCATCTGTATCGGGTCCTTCTAGTGGTTATTCTAGTTCTCAAGGTCTGATTCAATCCCGCTGCCATTGACGGATCAGAGTGGCTTCAAGTGTGGAGAGTTAGGAATGTGAGGAGGTATTGTCCTCGTCTTATGGGAGGTCTAGTTGATCACAGTGTTCAAGTTATGACTTCCGCACCATTTATTTCATGACTCGCTAAGCCATCTCGGTATAGAACTCAGGCAGCTCGAGGTTGCCCTAGATGGGGAGGCCGATTTGGTGGTGGTCAGGCTCGATGCTATGCTTTTCCAATGAGGCCAAAAGTCATTACTTCAGACGCAATGATCATAGGGATTATTTCAGTGTGCCACAGGGATGTTTCCATATTATTTGACGCTTGTTCCACTTATTCATATGTATCATCATATTTTGCTCGTTATTTGGTTATGTCGTGTGAGTCCTTAGTTACGCCTATTCATGTATCTACGCCGGTTGGTGATTATATTATTATGGACCGTGTGTATCGATCTTATGTGGTGACCATTGGGGGATTAGAGACGAGAGGTTATCTTTTACTGCTTAGTATGGTTGATTTTGACGTGATTTTAGGCATGGATTGGTTGTCACCATGTCATGCTATTCTGCATTGTAATGCTAAGAGACGCTGGTGATGCTGGGATTGCCTAGGATTGAGTGGAGAGGTTCCCTAGAGTATGTTCCCAGTAGAGTGATTTCGTATTTGAAGGTCCAATGGATGGTTGGGAAGGGATATTTGGCATATTTGGCCTATGTGAGGGATGTTAGTGTTGATACACCTGCCATTGATTTTGTGCCGATAGTGCGTGAATTTTCGGATGTGTTTCTTACAAACCTGTCAGGCATGTCACCCGACAGGGGCATTGAATTTGGTATTGACTTAGTGCCGGAAACTCAACCCATCTCTGTTCCTCCGTATCATATGGCACTAGCATAGTTGAAAAATTGAAAGAGCAGCTTCAAGAGCTTCTTGATAAGGGGTTCATTAGGCCTAGTGTGTCACCTTAGGGTGCATCAGTTCTATTTGAGAAGAAGAAGGATGGTACTATGCAGGTGTACATTGATTATAGGTAGTTGAACAAAGTTACAAGTAAGAACAAGTACCCACTATTGCGCATTGATGACTTATTTGACTAGCTTTAGGGAGATAGAGTGTTCTCTAAGATTTATTTGAGTTCTGGGTATCACCAGTTAAAGATTCGAGATTCTGATATCCTGAAGACGACATTCATGACCTACTATGGTCACTACGAGTGCTTGTGATTTCTTTTTGGTTGAGCAATGCCCCAGCAACATGTATACATCTGATGAACAGTGTACCAGCCATATCTTGATTTTTTTCATATTATTTGATATCCTGGTGTACTCATGTAGCCAGGAGGAGTATGCGCAGCATCTTAGGATATTACTACAGACGTTAAGGGAGTAGAAACTATATGCTAAATTCTCTAAGTGTGAGTTCTGGCTTGACTCTATGGCTTTCTTGGGGCACGTGGTGTCTAGTGAGGGAATCAAGGTAGACCCGAAGAAGGTTGAGGCAGTTCAGAGTTGGCCCAGACCGTCTTCAGGTACTGAGATTCAGGGTTTTCTTGGCTTGGCCAGATATTATCGCTGCTTCATGGAGGGTTTCTCATCCATTGTTACACCTTTGACTAGATTGAACCATAAGGGTACCCCATTCAGGCGGTCTGATGAATGTGAGGAGACCTTTCAGAAGCTCAAGACTACCTTGACCACAGCTCTGATTCTAGTTTTTCCTTCAGCATCGGGTTCATATACAATGTATTGTGATGCTTCTCGGATTGGTATTGAATGTGTCTTGATGCAATAGCGTAGGGTGATTGCTTATGCTTCACGCCAGTTGAAGCCCCATGAAAAGAACTAATCCGTTCATGATTTAGAGTTGACAACCATTGTTCATGCATTGAAGATTTAGAACAATTACCTCTACGGCGTGTCTTGTGAGATATTTAAAGATCATCAGATTTTGCAACACTTGTTCAAGCAAAATGATCTATCTTTGAGGCAGCGGAGATAGTTGGAGGTGTTAAAAGACTATGATATTACCATTTTGTATCATCCCATGAAGGCGAATATGGTGGCTGATGCCTTAAGCAGAAATACAGTGTGTATGGGTAGCTTTGCATATATTTCTGTTGGTGAGAGACCACATGCATCTAATGTTCAGGCCTTGGCAAATTAGTTCATAAGGTTAGATATTTAGAAACCTAGTCGGGTTCTAGCTTGCATGGTTTCTCAGTCTTCTTTATATGATTGCATCAGAGAGCGTCAGTATGACGACCCCAATTTGCTTGTCCTTATGGACGCGGTACAACACAGTGATGCCAAGGAGATTTGTATTAGAGATGATAGGGTGTTACGGATGTAGGGTTGGATATGTGTACCCAGTGTGGACGGGTTACGTGAGTTGATTCTTGAGGAGGCCCACTGTTCGTGGTATTCCATTTATCTGGGTACCACGAAGTTGTATAAGGACTTGAAGCAGCACGATTTGGCGGAGAAGGCTTGGTGCCAAAATGTCAACAGGTGAAGTACGAGCATTAGAGGCTGGGCGATTTGCTTCAGAGGCTTGATATCTTGAGTGCAAATGGGAGCGTATCATCATGGACTTTGTTGTTGGACTCCCACGAATTTTAATGAAACTTGATGCTATTTGAGTGATTGTGGACCGGTTGATTAAGTCCGCACATCTCATTCCGGTTGTGACTACTTATTCTTCGGAGCGGTTGGCTGAGATCTTTATCGGAAATATTTTTCTCCTTCACTGTATGTCGGTGTCTATTATTTCTATTTGGGGCACACAGTTCACCTCGCAGTTTTGGAGAGTAGTGCAGCGAGAGTTTGGCACATGGGTTGAGTTGAGTACAACATTCCACCCCCAGATGGACGGACAATCTGAGCACACCATTCAGATGTTGGAGGATATGCTACGCGCTTATGTTATAAACTTCGGGGGTTCTTGGGATCGATTTTTACCGCTTGTAGAGTTTACCTACAATAATAGCTACCAATCGATAATTTAGATGGCTCCTCATGAGGCTTTATATGGGAGGCGTAGTCGGTCTCCGATTGGTTGGTTTGAGCAGGGTGAGGCTAGGTTGTTGTTCATGGATCATGTTTAGGATTCCTTGGAAAAATTCAAGTTGATACAATATCGACTTCGCACGGCATAGTCTAGACAGAAGAGTTACGCCGATCGAAAGGTTCATGATGTTGCACATATGGTGAGAGAGAAGGTATTGCTCAGAGCATCACCCATGAAGGGTGTGATGAGGTTTGAGAAGTAGGGAAAGTTGAGCCCTCTGTATATTGGCCCTTTTGAGGTGCTTGAGAGGATTGGAGAGGTGGCCTACAAGCTTGTATTACCTCCTAGTCTATAGGGTGTTCACCCAGTGTTTCATGTTTCTATTCTCTAGAAGTATTACGGTGATCCATCTCATGTTTTGGACTTCAACACAGTTCAGTTAGATGGAGATTTGACTTATGATGTGGAGTCGGTGGCCATTTTGGATCGGCTGGTTCAAAAGTTGAGATCAAAGAATATAGCTTCAGTGAAAATTCAGTGGAGAGGTCAGCCAGTCGAGGAGGCTACTTGGGAGATCGAGCGGGAGGTGTAGAGCAGATATCCAGACCTATTTGAGACTCCAGCTATGATTCTAGACTTATTCAAGGATGAACATTATTTTAAGAGGGGGAGATGTCACGCCCCAACCTCGGGGAGCGCGACCGGCGCTCAACCGAGTAAACCCAGTCGAACAAGCCTTTCAAACATATCCTACCCGAGTCATTCGTATCCAACAAGGGAACGCATCACCGTTTATTAACCTGAGGAGAAGTCAACTATATAAATATACACACATTGCTATTTCATTCTTCCTTACATACATTATGCGATAATCAAACTTCCAAAAGTATTTTTCAATCTATGATTAAGAGGAATAGGATTTCAACATACAGCTTGACTTGATAACATCCTCGACTCCCATACATGACCCACTTAAACGTCTACGGATCCTTTATAGATACAAAAGACAAACATGACAATGCCGGTAACAAGGCCCAGACTATACCTCAAAATATAACAACTTATACAAAAGAAGAACAACATATACTATACATGACCCAGGGAAGAAACGGGGCTCACCAAGACTTCCGTGAGGAGAAGAGTGAGGGCACCACTATCGGCGATCAACGCTATCTGCAATAGAACCACCTACATTCATTCAAAGATGTAGCGCCCCCAGCAAAAAGGGACGCTAGTACCGTTGAATAGTACTAGTATGTATGAACAACTCCACTCTAAAATAGAACCAATAATAAAGAGTAGGAAGGCAGTCATGGAATTCACATAACACTTCACAGAAATAGAGAATCACAGGTAGGGGTCACATAGTTTCTTATTTCATCTTTCCATCCCTTTGATTTAATAGTCTCTTGATTCCAAGTGCCATGATTTACAATGCCACCGTGTCTTTTTTGCACGGAGTCCGGTTTTGGCCCGACCGTCTAAGCCATCCCAAGTGAGACATAACCAATCCACAATTTATATCAATGTTTCCAATGTAAATGCCACCATGTGTACAACATGGCGTCCGATCTTGTCCCCATCGGCTAAGCCATCTCGCTTGGGACATCACCATTTCAATTAATTACTCAGTTCACATCTCATTTCCATCATATATCACATAGTTCTTGGCACTTGGACGCATTTTACAATTTGAGTTTGATTCTCCTTTTTATCCATTCAATATCATCATCCTTCATATTAACGAGAACCAACATGTAATGAATGCACACATAATAGAAGGAGCATGTGGGATCATAATTCGCATTTTAAAGTAGCATGGTGGCATGGTAGTCAAGTAGAATAATTTAGAAATAGAAATATTTTGACTTAACACATAAAAACAATCAATTCAAGTATGATCAAGTAAGGGACTCACAGCACCTATTCCGACACCAAACGAGTTGATTCTACGATGATTAGAGTTAGCCATACATACCTGGACTGGGTCTTATCCGTAATTCCTATGACAATTTCCGAAATCCTTTAGCTCTTTCAATCTATTTGACAAAATAGCATAATCAAATTGTAATTAGGAATTGGATCATAATCCCAGCTCACTTGAGCATTACACCTAGAATTATGAGTTTGCTAAGGTCATATCCCCCATTTCTTTCTATCTTTTCTCTTACTCTTCCGCACATAGTTTAGAACCTCATGCATGCAAGGTCCATTTCCTTACCTCCATGGACTACCTTACTAATGGCCCATTTTAGCTAATCATAAAATTTAAAAGCTGGTGTGGTAGAAACTTACTTCTTAGAGTGAAGAAATTGGTATCTTGTTTGATTAAGCTTTGAGTGGTGATGGAGGATCAATTTTATGAAATTGGGACCTTCCCTCTAGAACCCTCTCTTTTATCACTCTAAATTATCAGGAGAATGGTTTAAAATGGTGGGGAATATGCTTTATGTTGGTCTGGGGTCGGGTTTAAAAATAATAAAATGGGGTGCCCCGACACAGTTATGCGATCGCATATGCAACCACATAATGGAAATGTGGTCCGCAAACCTGACGCATAAATGGACTCAGCCGGGTGGAATATCTGATCGAGCATGCATCCATTATGTGGCCCGCATACCTATTCTTCGATCGCATAATGTGCCTCAGAACTCCCCTTGCAAAACTCCAAGGTAGATATGTGATGGATTATGCAGCCCACATATTAATTATGTGATTGCATTTAGGGCCGTATAATTGGCCTCAAATTTGGCCAGTTTTCTGATTCACTCTGCGGCCATTATGAGATCCACAAAGTAATTATGGGACAGCATAATGGGCCGCAGAAACACACTCTTTCGCGAACATTTTCTTCTAAGTCTGTAGGGTACTGTTCAATCCAAAAGGTCCGAACCGTGGCGAGCAAACTCGGATTTTTGGACTCCGGAATGGAGTTTTTATGGATCTGATAGCTTTGTATGGTGATTTGGACTTAGGAGTATGTCCGAATATTGATTTGGAGGTCTGTAGGTTGTTTTGGCTTGAATTGGAGAAAGTTAAAACGTTGAACGTTTAGAAAGTTGAGAAGTTTGACCGATAGTTGACTTTCTTGTTAACGGGCTCGGATTTTAATTTTGAAAGGTGGAATAGGTTTGTTGTTTTATTTATGGCTTGTGTGTGAAATTTAAGGTCAATTGAAGTTGGTTTTGTGTGTTTCGATATTCGTTTTAGAAGTTGGAAGTTCGATAGTTCATTAGGCTTGAATTGGGGTGCGATTCGTGATTTTGATGTTGTTTGATGTGATTTCAGGATTTGACTAAGTTTGTATGATATTTTAGGATGTGTTAGTATAGTTGGATGGGGTCCCGATGGCCTCGGTTGTGATTCAGATCATGTTCGACTCATTTTTGGACTTGTTGGACTACTGAAGATGGTTGTATCTGGTTTCCTTATACGTGTTCGCGAGGAAAGTTTCGTGATTGCGGAATGTACTTGGGCGACTGGTGAAGTTTGTGCATCGCGTTCGCGAAGGTTTAGTGGGTTTGTGCATCGCGATTAAGAGAAGGGACTCTTGTTTGCGTAGAAGGATGAGGTCGGATGGGCACCAGTCATGTGAACCTTCGCGTTCACAGGAGAGGGGTCACGTTAGCATAGGCATTAGATCAAAGGTCATTGCGTTCATGACTTAGGCATCGCGTTCCTGAAGGAGGATTTGGCAGTTTAGTATATTTGTGCTTTGCGAGCGCGAGGAAAATTCCGCGTTCGCGAAGAAGAGCACCTGGACAGAAAGTTTGAAATCCTAAATCGCGAGTTAGAGTTTTATTTCATATTCTGACATGTGGAGCTCGGCTAGGGGCGATTTTTGTGAGGGATTTCACTACAAATCAAGAGGTAAGTAACTTTTGATCAATGTCCATTAATATGAATACCCATTTATTTTCCCACCAAGATTATGTGTTTTGAGGTGAAATTTGGGTGATATATGGTCTATGTATTGGAGAGTAAGATTTGGGGGGTTGAGGGTCGATTTGTGGTTGGAATTGAATGATTTTGGTATGGTTGGACTTGTTATTGAGTGGGTGCTCGTATTTTGTGAATTTTTTCGGCTCCGAGGCATGCGTCCGGGATTGACTTTTTGGGTTGACCTTTTGAATTTGGTTTAAACACTTAGCTTTATCATATGGCATCGATTTCTATAACTTGTATTGATTGTATTATGTTGTTTGTGACTAGATTCGAGTCATTTGGAGGTCGGTTCGCGAGGCAAGGGTTTGCTGGAGCATTGAGTTGGGAACTTTGAGGTAAGTAATACTTCTAAACTTGGTACTGAGGGTATGAATCCCTGGAATACGTTTTATATGGTTGGTGTTGGGGTGACGCACATGCTAGGTGATGGGATTGTGGGCGTGCACCATGGTAATTATGACTCGGTTGTGGTACTGTGTAGTTTTCTAGTCGTATTTTATCCTTGTAATTCCTACGTGTTGGAGTAATTGAGCTGTGATTTATATTAGAAAGCATGTTTAAGCTATGTGCTTATTCTGTTGGGAGCCACTGTGGTTAATTATGCAGTTGAGTTATTTGCTTAAGTCGCAATTATGTACTCAAACATGTTTGTTCATTTGTATATCATATGTCAGTCTCTTTTATCATTACTGTTACATCATGTTATCATTGTTTGGGCTAAGTGGTATGATATTTTTGAGCTCGTGAGACTAGAGAGATTGATGAATGAGTTTGGGCATAAGAGTCGGATTGCAAGTAATATTGTGGATCTGGGAATCAGGCTATATTTGCTTTATATATATTATTGTTATTATGGATCGGCCTGCATGCCGGAGCAGGCATTGGCTTATTTATTATTCTGGATCGGGATGCACGCCGGAGCAGGACTTATAGGCATTATATTAGAGCATGGGTAGGATCCGCCCCTTCGGAGTATAATATAGCAGCAGCGAGCGCATGCATAATGATTTATATATATGTGCTTTGGTGAGGGGCATTGATGACAGGCACCCATACAATGCTGAGTGATTGTGTGTGACAAGTGGGAATTGAGATAAGCAGATCGAGCACTTAGAGAGTGTGAGTACTTGGAAATATCACTGTGATACATTACATTTGACATGCATATTTGACATGTAGGCATAGAGATGTAACATTCCTCATGCTAGCTGTACTTGGTATATTTTATCAATGGTGGGCTTAAATTGTTAAACTTGAAAGCATGCCTAAATTTTTGTACTTTGTATGAACTGAACATGGAAGTTTATCCGAGTTATTACTGTCGTTATCTTGTTACATATGTGTTGTCACTATTTTGATTCAGTCTTTATCTTTCTGAGCTTGTCACTGCTTTCAGCCTAGGGTTAGTCCAATTACTTATTGAGTGCATTGGTCAGTTGTACTCATACTATACTCTGCACTTCGTATGCAGATCCAGGTATATCTAGACGCGGTGATTACTAGAGTGGTGATAGTACCTGTTCATAGACTTCGAGGTAGCTGCTATGATGCCCACAAACCTTGACTCTCCTTCTTTTCATTTTATTTCAATACTACTCTATTTTTCTCAGACAGTTGTACTAGAGTTTCCAACTATGTTGACATTTAGTAGCTCATGTACTCGGTGACACCAGGATTTTCGGATTGTTGTAGCTGAGTTACACTTGTTTTATCTGTTATCTATGAGATTTTTCACTGTTGAGCTTATTGAATCTTGTTTTTAATTCAAATGCATGGTCGTTATGTCATTGTTGGCCTGCCTAGTAATGTGTTAGGCCTCGTCACATCAGGTTGAGATTTTGCGTCGTGACAATTATTTTCTCCGAGAGATATGGCAAATGGAGACTTAAGAGGATTGATGATTCATGTGGGCCATTGAGGCATGTTATGTGTTACGTTTGATTGAGTTGCACATTGCAACAGTTATAATGATATTGAGGTGGCGCGTATGCTAGACCCCATATTAGACTAAGTGTTACTGATTATGAGGCTACACATGCACATGCCCCACTATTGGGCTACGTGATTATGATTAGCACTTGGGCAGGATCCGCCCCTCCGGAGTCTGACATACTAGCAGTGGGCGCATGCATAATATTTTATATATGTGTTTTAGTGATGGGAATTTATGCCAAGCACCTGTAAAGTGCTAAGTGTTGATGTGTGTGATGGTGAGGGCCTTAGGCCAGGCACTGTAAGTGTGCTATGTGTAGTTATTCTTGATGATTTCATTGTGATGATATTGAGTTAACATAAATATTTGACAAGTAGGCATAGAGATGTATTTTCTCAGGCTAAACGGTAATATGATATTTGATGACTTGACATGTATATTTGGTATTTAGGCATAGAGATGTATATTCCTCATGCAAGATGGTATATGATAATTGATGATTTGACATGTATATTGACATGTAGGCATATAGATGTACTTTTCTCATGTTAATTGGTAATAAAAAATTCTTATCTGTGTTGTGAACTGGAAAATACAATTCTTTTGATAAACTCATAATTATTTGATTTCAATGGTAAAATTTGGACTTTGACTGTCATGCTTGAAAAGCATGTCTATCTTTTTGTAACTGTGATCAAGCTAAGCATAATATTTTCTGAGTTGTTTATTATTTTTGGCATTATCATATCTCATGTCGTTATTAATTATTGATGTTGGACTCTGCTTATCTTCTGAGCTCGTTAATGCTCTCAATCTGATGATAAGTTTGTTACTTATTGATTACATAAGGTCGGTTGTACTCATACTACACTTTTGAACCCTGTGTGTAGATCTTGGAGCTGATGTTTTTGTTTATGGCGGAAACTGGCATTGAAGATGCACATGCTTTTTGGAAATAGCCGCCACTTGTCCTTGGTAGCTTTATATTTGCAAATCTGTTTATGCATATTTCGAACATGATGTATTTATTTCGTACCAACTTTG
Organism: Nicotiana paniculata; assembly: GCA_005239505.1. NCBI lineage: Eukaryota > Viridiplantae > Streptophyta > Magnoliopsida > Solanales > Solanaceae > Nicotiana > Nicotiana paniculata. The sequence goes on along the minus strand of ML312116.1, from coordinate 15,485 downwards.
CAAATTCTAAGTCTTAGAAACTCATGATTTGTACTACCAATCCTTGGATTATATAGAAGTTCAGTTATTTTATTTATTGACTCATGTATTTCTTATTTGTGTTGTGTTGACTGTTTTAGCTTATCTAGAGGGTTGAGTTAGGCGTCATCACGATTAGTTAAATTTTGAGTCGTGAAAGAAAACCTTTATTTCATGCAAAATGAAAATAATGCGCAAAAATCTCCAGAATATTCCTTTCACCTCCTTATATATAATTGGGCAGAATCGGGTAACTATACTAAATTACTCAGCCACAACTAGAGTGATAATTACAACCTTATATGTACAGTTAGATCAACTATATAATAAATAGATCAACCTTATATGTACAGTTAGATCCACGCTTAATATTGAAAGTTGGTGCATTGAAGGTTTTCAAGCTCTTTAAGCTTGGTTTGGAGTAGGTTTTGGTGTTATCGAGGTCCTTTTGGGATTCTGAGCCTGAGAATATTTCCGTATGGTGATTTATTACTTGCATGCAGAATTTGGTGTCATTCCGAGTAGACTAGGTACGATTCGGCGCGTTCGGGGCAAGTTGAAAACCTGAAGCTCATAATTTGACTCAATTTAGTTTTGGGGTACGATTCTTAGTTTTTATGTTGTTTTACGTGTTTTGAGAGTTTGAGCAGGTCTGTATTATGGTTCTGGACTTGTTGGTGCACTTGGACGAGGTCCCGGTGGCTCGGATGAGTTTTGTACCGCCCGAAGCTAAGTCCCAAAATATGGTGTGCTGGTTCTGGTTTCCTTCTTCGCAACCGCGAGGGCTCTGTCGCATTCGTGGAGAAGGAATTGTGAGGGGCTGAGATTTCCTCTTCACGTTCGCGACCCCTTTCCTGTGTTTTCGAAGTTCTGGGACCTATAGCCTTCACGTTTGCGTGAAGGGGCCCGTGTTCACGTAGGGAGAAGGACAGGGGGTATGAGCTCTGTTTCTCTTTGCGTTCGCGAGCTGGACCCCACGTTTGTGAAGCTCAGGCATGTTAGCCTTTGCGTTCACGTGTGGGTCTTCGCATTTGTGATGACCTTTTTCCTGGGCCTGTGCATCTTGCCTTCGCGATCGCGATCGCGATGGCTTTTCCGCGATCACGAAGAAGAAATGCATGGGTAGTGTGTTTTAAAAATCGAGACTTAGGCTCATTTTCTTAGTTTCTCCCACTTATTGGTCGAATTTAGAGCTCTTTGAGGAGGGGTTTTCACCTATCACTTTGGGGCAAGTAATTTATATACAATGTGAGTTTAAATAATGCATTATGGCTAGATTTTAATATAGAATTTGTAGAAATTTTAGGAAATTATTAGAAAAACCTAGGCTTTGATAAAAATGAGATTTGACCGCGAAATTGGTTATGGAATTAAGTGAAACTTATATATTTGAGTTCGTGAGGCTATGGGTGATATTTATCTTCGAAAATTTTCTAAATCCGAGCACGTGGGCCCCGGGGAGAATATTAAGAATCTTCCAATTTGGGTTGGGTAATAGCTTAATTTATGAACTTTTGAGTATATATTTATTAAATTATATTATATTTGACTAGTTTCGGATTGTTGTGCATTGACTTGGGGCTGTTAGAGCGGATTAGTGTACCGGAAGTGAGCTTGGGAATGAGGTAAGTTCTCTTGCCTAACCTTGTAAGAGGGAACTCATTCCCTTAGGTGTATCTTGTTGTGTATTTATTTTTGGTGGGAGCTACGTACGCACGAGGTGACGAGAGTCCATGCATAGCTATATTCCATGATATGTCCGGGTAGACTTAGTCCCACATCATGCTTTTAATTGTACTATTGTGATTATCTTGTGTATTGACTGTATTGAATAGAGCTGAAACTAGGGATTTTAAAGTTGCAATTATCGACTTAGCCTTCTTATTTTGGAAAAATGAGGAATACTTTATAACTATGAAAATCCATGTCCTCTCTCGTAGCAAGCACTTCCGTGAGCGAGGTAAACTTTTCTACTCTAATGGGATCGGGTCGTTCACCTCGGTAGTATAGTTACACCACTCTTATAGGATCGGGCCATTTGCCTCAGCAGTATGGTAACAGGTTCCACCGGTGGTCATGCGGGCGCGTAGCTGATCATCTACGGAGAGTTAGGGGTGAGCTGCTTGCCTTGCTACAATCTGCAGCACCGGAGTCTCCTTCCATATTATTTACTATTCCTGTCTATTACTTTCGAAAAATAGTTTTTGTAGTTGTGTATACTCTTTAGATTGCTCATGTACTTGTGACGTCGTGTTTTGAGGACTTTAGCACTTACGCATTGCTGTAGTTATCATTTCTATCACAGCAGACTATGTATGTATTATGTTGATATTTTGTTTAAGAAGACTTATACAGTTGCATAAAATGTAGTGTAATTAAAAATATGTTAAAAAGGGATAAATAAAATAGTCACTTGTGGGCTTGCCTAATGGTGGTGTTAGGTACAGTCTCGACCTAGTAGGGAATTGGGTCGTGACAGCTTTGTATGAGGGGTTTAGGTTCACATAGCTCTCACGAGTTATGATCATGCCTAGTAGAGTCTTGCAGATAGGTGCGGAGACGGCCGTACTTATCTTCGAGACGCTATAGGGTGTTAGGAAACTTCTCCTTCTTCCTTTCCTATCATGCAATTGATATTATACTATGTATCTTTCTACTGATCTTTCACAGATGGTGAGAACGCGCGCGGCGGATGTTCCAGGCGGTTGAGGGGTTGCTCCCCCTGTTGCTAGAGGCCGAGGCAGAGGCCGTGGGAGGGCTCAAGCTCCATTCATAGGAAGAGGGCGCCATAGATTTTCTCATGTTGTGCCACCTATAGATCTACTGTTGGATCTTGTTGTTAAGGAGCAGGATGAGGCGCCTGCAGCTATGCCATCCCTAGCAGATTTCATGACTACGCCAGGATTCTAGGAGGTCATAGACCGTATGTTGCGGTTCATGGACTCTATTATGCTAGTTAGTTTATTTCCAGTAAACTCTGCCACATATCAGCGGGAGGGAAAGCACATACCCCTACCGCTCAGGCTCTAGGGGCAGAGCTTAGCCTCTTGCAGCGGCTATGCCAGAGGTTGTACCAGTCACGACCGATGATCAGTAGCTGCTAGATAGATGGACTAGGCTTCGCTCCCTACCTTTGGGGGTGAGAGATCAGAGGACCCCCAGGATTTCATTGACCATTGCAAGGATAAACTCCGGAATATGGGGATATCAGAGTCCAACGGGATGGACTTCACCACTTTTCTTGTTTGAGGGCAAGGCCCGTAGATGGTGGCAGGCTTATCTTCTTAGCAGGCCAGCAGGTTCACCTCCTTGACTTGGGATCATTTTAGTCATTTGTTCTTGGAGAAGTATATACCACCTTTTGAGATAGAGGAGCTTCGAGGTCAGTTTGAGTGACTCCGTCAGGATCATATGTCTGTCACCAACTATGAGGAGAGATTCACTAACTTGTCTCGCCATGTAGCTATTATACTCCCACATATGTAGAGATGGTGCAGAGGTTCATTGCAGGTCTGCACCCTGAGATTCATGTACCTATGTCTCGTGAGGCAGAGATGGGGACTTCTTTTCTTCAGGTTGTAGATATAGCTTAGAGGATCAAGCATTTTCACAACTGCAGTGGAGAATTTGCATCGAGGGACAAGTGACCCTGGCAGTTTGGAGAATTCAGTGGTTCCCCACATGGGGCAGAGGTCAGTACATGAGAGGTCGGTCCAGAAGGCCCATGCAGCCAGCACCACCGCCTACTCGAAGTGCTCCAGCACGACCCTATTTCAGTGCCATTCCAGAGAGTACACACCACCCGTCAGCTATTCAGGGTTCCTCTAGTGGGTATTCAGGCTATACGGGTCATACTTCAGGTCAGTTGTCCATCGTTCTGAGGGTTTTTTTTAGTACAGGGATCTTGGCCACGTGAAGAGGTTTTGTCCTAGACTTCAGGGTAAGGCTGAGCAGAAGGACTATCGGCCCATGGTTACTGTGCCAGCTACTGCACCAGTCGTCCAGCCGCTCTGAGGTGGAGGGCAGGTAGGTGGGGACTTCCTAAAGGTGGAGGCCAGTCAGGTGGGGATCTAGCTAGGTTCTATGCCTTTCTAGCCAGATTAGATGCAGTAGCCTTAGATGTCGTGATCACAAGTATTATTTCTATCTACAGTAGGGATGCTATGGTACTATTTGATCTAGGGTCTACGTATTCATATTTCATCTCTGTTTGCTCATTTTTCGGGTGTTCCTCACGAGTCCTTGGGTACTCATTATATGTATCTGCGCCAGTGGGTGATTTTGTTATAGTGGATCGAATTTACCGATGAAGTATTGTGATTTTATATGGTTATGAGACTGGAGCAGATCTTATGTTGCTCGATATGACCGACTTTGAGGTCATCTTGGGCATGGACTAGTTGTCTCCATATCATGCTATCCTTGATCACCATGCCAAGACTGTTACCTTGGCGATACCAGAGTTTCCTAGATTGGAGTGGAAGTGTTCATCTAACAGTGCATCTAGTCGGGTTATCTCTTTCCTAAATGCTCGATACATGGTTGAGAAGGGTTGTTTGGATTATCTATCTTATGTTCGGGATACTGCTGCAGAGATTCCAACGATTGATTCAGTGCCCGTGGTTCGGGAGTTCTCCGATGTGTTTCCTTCTGATCTACGAGGCATGCCACCAGAACGTGATATCGATTTCAATATTGATTTGACTCTAGGTACCCAGCCTATCTCTATTCCAGCATACCACATGGCTCCTAAAGAGTTGAAGGAGTTGAAGGAAAATCTTGAGGAGTTGCTAGCGAAAGGGTTCGCCAGACTGAGTGTGTTGCCTTTGGGGTGCACTGGTGTTTTTCGTGAAGAAGAAGGATGGGACTGTGCATATGTGCATTGATTACCGCCAAACAAAGTTACCATTAAGAACAAGTACCCGTTGCCGCATATTGATGACCTGTTTTACCCGTTGTAGAGTTCCAAGGTGTTCGATAAGATCGACTTGAGATCGGGGTATCATCAGTTGAAGATACGTGCTTCAGATGTTCCGAAGATGGCCTTCCGGACTAGATATGGTCACTATGAGTTTTTGTTGATGTCCTTCGGCTTGACTAATGCCCCGGCGACGTTTATGGATTTGATGAAACCGAGTGTTCAAGCCACATGTTGATTCTTTTGTTATTGTCTTCATTGATGACATATTGATTTACTCGCGTAGCATGGAGGAGCACGAGCAACATTTGAGAGTTGTGCTTCATACCTTATGGGAATAGAAGTTGTATGCTAAGTTCTCCAAGTGCGAGTTCTGGTTAGGTTCTGTGGCATTCTTGGGGCATGTTGTATCAGGAGAGAGTATTAAGGTAGATCCCAAAAAGATTGAGGCAGTCCAGAGTTGGCCTCGTCCTACCACAGCGACCGAGATCAGGAGCTTCTTGGGGTTAGAAGGTTATTATCCCCGGTTTGTGGAGGGCTTCTCATCTATTATAGCACATTTTACTAGATTTACCTAGAAGGGTGCTCCGTTTCAATGGTCCGATGATTACGAGGAGAGCTTTCAGAAGCTCAAGACCACATTGACTACATCACTAGTGTTAGTGCTGCCTTTCCGTTCAGGGATGTATATTGTGTATTGTGACGCTTCACGCATTGGCCTGGGTTGTGCATTAATGCAGAAGGGGCAATTTATTGCATATGCTTCATGTCAGTTGAGTCTCTACAAGAATAATTACCCATACATAATCTAGAGTTGGTCACAATAGTTCATGTTCTCAAGATCTGGAGATATTATATTTATGGGGTATCCTGTGAGATTTACATTGATCATCGTCGCTTGCAGCATTTGTTCAAATAGAGGGATATTAATTTGAGGCAGCGTAGGTGGATTAAGTTGCTAAAGGACTATGATATTACCATACTTTATCATAATGGCAAGGCGAATGTGATTGCGAATTCTTTCAGCAGAAAAGCTGAGAGTATGGCAGTTTGGCATTCATTTCAGCATAGGAGAGGCCATTGTCTTTGGACATGATTTCCTTAGCTAACATACTTGTGAGGTTGGACATTTTGGAGCCCAATCAGATTCTTGCATGTGTCATATCTTAGTCTTCATTACTCGAGTGGATCAAGGCTCGTCAGCACGATGATCCACATATGTTGGTTCTCATAGAGACGTGACTACAATGTGGTGCCAAGGAGGTTACTATCAGTAAGGGTGGTCTTATACGGCTCCAGGGTCGCCTGTGTGTTCCTAATGTTGATGTCTTGGGGGAGAAAATTTTAGAGGAGGCGCACAATTCTCGGTATTCTATTCATCCAAGGGCTACGAAGATGTATCACGACTTGAGGCAACAGTATTGGTGGCGGCGGATGAAGAAAGACATAGTTGAGTATGTGGCGAGATGTCTAAATTTCTAGCAGGGTCAAGTATGAGCACCAGAGACCAGGTGGCCTACTTCAACAGATGGTTATACCTGAGTGGAAATGGGAGTACATTACTATAGACTTTGTAGTTGGGTTGCCGCGGATGTTGAGGAAGTTTGATGCAGTTTGGGTCATTGTTGACAGGTTGACCAAGTCGGCACATTTTATTCTGATGGTGACTACTTACTCTTCAGGGAGGTTGGCTCAGATTTACATTCAGGAGATTGTTCGGTTACATGGTGTGTCTGTTTCCATCATTTTCGATAGAGGCCCTCAGTTCACTTCACACTTCTGGAGAGCAATATAGAGTGAGTTGGGTACCCAAGTAGAGCTCAGCATAACTTTTCAAACGCAGATCGACGGGAAGTTGGAGCGGACAGTTCAGATTTTGGAGGTCAGTGGATATATTCTTGCCTTTGGCCGAGTTTGCTTACAATAATAGATATCATTCCAGCATCAATATTGGATGGACCTTCGCGTTCGCATTGGATGGATCGTGTTCGCGGAGCTTTAACTCCACAGCCCATCACGTTCGCGGCCCCACTGACACGTTCGCATAGAATAAGCAGGCTCCCCCTCCCCCAGGTCCATTTGTTCATCGCGTTCGCGGTGGGGGGGAGGGCATTTGCGAAGGGTACTACCCCCCACTACTTCGCGTTCGCGAAGAAGGATTTCTCCCTCAGAATTTTTACTCTCCGCGTTCGCGAGAGAAGCTTCAAGAACGCGAAGGACAATTCGTCAGTGCACCAGATATAGTTATGACAACAGAAATTCAAAGTTTAAAACATCTTGTAGCCTACCCGAAACTCACCCGAGCCCTCGGGGATCTAAACCAAACATGCATGCAAGTCTAAAAACATCATACGGACTTGCTCGTCGATCAAATCATGAAAATAACAACTAAAACTATGAATTTAACCTCAAAACTCATGATTTTTCTCAAGAACACTTCAATTTCACTATTTCTCAACTGGACGTCCGAATCACGTCAATTAAATTCCGATTCTCACCAAATGTCACAGATAGGACTTAAATATCATAAAAACCTGTACTGGGCTCCGGAACAACAATACGGGCCCGATACCAATGAGTTCAATCAGTAATTCATTTCTTTATATCCTTAAACATCCAGCAAAACAATTTCTTTCAAAAATTGATTTCTAAGGCTATGGACCTCGGAATCCAATTTCTGGCATACGCCCAAGTCTCATATTTTACTGCAGACCTCCCGGATCATCGAAATACGGATCCGGGTCCATTCACAAAAAATGTTGAACCAAGTCAACTAAAACCAAATTTTAAATTCCAAAAATTATTTTTTTTTCATATTTTCACATAAAAGCTTTCCGATTTTCACATAAAACATATTTGACGCGGTATACTCGTGCAACACACGGACACTAAAACTAGTTAATTAAAAGTGGAGAAAGTAAATATTAAGTTTCTCTGTCAAATCTCACACCCAAAATCAAAGAGAAACCTCACGCCAAAATCAAAGAGAAACCTTACGCCCAAAATCAAAGAAACTGATCTCTCTGTCCAGCTCTTCTCATGCCGGTGTCAGTCCCACTCCGCCGACAGTCGATTCCTCCGCCAACCTCCATTAAACCTACCAGAGTCTCAACAAAAACACCCCATAAACTTTTATCTCCTCAACAATAAAAAATCACCTCCCCTTCAATCAATTCGAACCATCCAATGATCTTAGGGTTTTTTTCTCGATTAAGCTCGGCTAACACTTCAAGTCCTCACAGATACCTAATTCTAGGTTTTTTCTCAACTCTAATAATGCAACGACCCGGCCGGTCGTTCCGTGAGATTAGCCCTGTTTCCCCTGTTTCAGCTTTGTTATGTGCTAGTTAACCTAATTATGATGTGTTGGGTCGGTCGATTCGGGTTTGGAGTGGTCGTGGTAAGAATTGAGACACTTAGTCTATTAAATTGGCCTATAGTTGAAAAAGTCAACTGGGAGTTGACTTAATCATGGCAAAGCGGTCAAAGCGACATAATGGAACATACACCAAGAATATTATTTATAAAGAGGTGTTAGATGAGTAGTAATACTACATAATTGTATCTCATATAATATATTTTTTATATTTATAATACTATATTAACTGACATATTTGACGCAGTATACTTGTGCAACGCACGTACACTAAAACTAGTTAATTAAAAGTGGAGAAGGTAAATATTAAGTTTCTCTGTCAAACCTCATGCCCAAAATCAAAGAGAAACCTCACGCCAAAATCAAAGAGAAACCTTACGCCCAAAATCAAAGAAACTGATCTCTCTGTCCAGCTCTTCTCATGTCGGTGTCAGTCCCACTCCGTCGACAGTCGATCCCTCCGCCAACCTCCGTTAAACCTACCAAAGTCTCAACAAAAACACCCCATAAACTTTATCTCATCAACAATAAAAAATCACCTCTCCTTCAATCAATTCGAACCATCCAATAAACTTAGGGTTTTTTTCTCGATTAAGCTCGGCTAACACTTCATGTCCTCATAGATCCCTAATTCTAGGTTTTTGCTCAACTCTAATAATATAGCGACTCGTCCGGTCGTTCCGTGAGATTAGCCCTGTTTCCCCTATTTCAGCTTTGTTATGTCCTAGTTAACCTAAATATGATGTATTGGGTCGGTTGGTTCGGGTTCAGAGTGGTCGTGGTGAGAATTGAGACACTTAGTCTCTTAAATTGGCCTATAGTTGAAAAGGTCAACTGGTAGTTGACTTAATCATGGCAAAGCGGTCAAAGAGACATAATGGAACATGCACCAAGAATATTATTTATAAAGAGGTGTTAGATGAGATGTAATACTACATAATTGTATCTCATATAATAAATTTTTTATATTTATAATACTATATTAACTAACATATTTGACGCAGTATACTCGTGCAATGCACGTACACTAAAACTAGTTAATTAAAAGTGGAGAAGGTGAATATTAAGTTTCTCTGTCAAACCTCACGCCCAAAATCAAAGAGAAACCTCACGCCAAAATCAAAGAGAAACCTTACGCCCAAAATCAAAGAAACTGATCTCTCTGTCCAGCTCTTCTCATGCCGGTGTCAGTCCCACTCCACCGACAGTCGATCCCTCCGCCAACCTCCATTAAACCTACCAGAGTCTCAACAAAAACAACCCATGAAGTTTATCTCCTCCACAATAAAAAATCACCTCTCCTTCAATCAATTCGAACCATCCAATAATCTTAGGGTTTTTCTCGATTAAGCTCGGCTAACACTTCAAGTCCTCACAGATCCCTAATTCTAGGTTTTTGCTCAACTCTAATAATGTCACGACCCGGCCGGTCGTTCCGTGAGATTAGCCTCATTTTCTCTATTTCTGCTTTGTTATATGCTAGTTAACCTAATTATGATGTGTTGGGTCAGTTGGTTCGGGTTCGGAGTGGTCGTGGTGAAAATTGAGACACTTAGTCTCTTAAATTAGCCTATAGTTGAAAAAGTCAACTAGGAGTTGACTTATTGGTAAACGACCTCGGAATGTAGATTTTATGGCTCGGATAGCTTCGTTAGGTGATTTGGGACTTAGGAATGTGTTCAGAATGTGGTTTTAAGGTCCGGTGTAGAATTAGGCTTGAATTGGAGAAAATCAATTTTTGGCGATTTTCGGTTGGTAGTGGAAAATTATGAGAGTTGGGGCAGGTTCGTAGTGTCATTTTGGACGTGTGTGTAAATTTCAGGTCATTCGGATGTGTTTTGGTTGTTCAGCATCGTTGGTGATTTTTTGAAGTTTTAGGAATCTTAGGCTTGAATCATGGGTTGAATTTGAGTTTCGATGTTATTTTGGGTGTTCCGAGGGTTCGACTAAGTCCAGATAATCATTTATGACTTGTTTGTATTTTTGGTTTGAGTCCCGAGGGGCTCGGGTTAATTTCGGATAGCCATCGGGGGATTTTAAGTTGGAAAATAGCAGCTGATGCTGCTGGTGGAATGTTTCTGGTGTGACCGCACCTGCAGAAGGGTGGCCGCAGGTGCGGAGAGGCATGCGCAGGTGCAGATTTTTGGCAGGATGAAGGAGGTCGTAGGTGCGGGACTTTGGTCGCACCTGCGGAGTCACATGTGCGAAGAAGAAGTCACAGGTGCGGAAAATGGTACATTAAGTTGGATGCGCAGGTGCGAGCAATTGGCCGCAGGTGCGGAAATCCCTGGGCAAGATCATATAAAAAGGGTCCTTAGCGAATTTTGGTCTTTCCTTCATCATTTTCATGCGGGTTTGAAGCTTTGGAGAGGGTTTTGAAGGAGGACATCAAGAGGGCTTCGTTGAGGTAAGATAATTTAACCTAAAACTCATTCCTATGTAATTTTTGGATTGATTTAGGGTAAATTTTGGGGGGAAATCAGTGTTAAATTGGGGGTTAGGGCTTGGATGATTGGAGACTTTGATTGAGTAATTGAAGGGGCAATTATGGTCGGATTTTGATGCATTTTATATGTATAGACTCGGGAAAGGATGAGGACTCTTATGATGTGATTTTTATAAAATTCTGAGACGTGGGCCTGGGGGGAGGGGGGAGGATTTGACAAATTTCAGGATTTGTGCCCAATTGTGATAATTTTCGAATGGGTTTCATCTTCCTAGCATATGTTGATGTTATTAATCTGATTTTGATAGACTCAGATCATTTGGGAACCGATTCGAGGGGCAAGAGTATCGCGGAGTAGTTTCGGGTCGGTTTGAGGTAAGTAACGATTGTAACTCTAGACCTGAGGGTATGAAACCCCGGTATTTCACTTTGTTTTGTTAAATGAGGTGACACACATGCTGGGTGGTGAGCGTGTGGGCATGCACCGTTAAGGATTGTGACTTGGTCCATCATGTGGCAACTATTATGCCGCGTATTTGATTTGAAATCATAAGATGTCTTGTATTTTTTAGGTTTATATTATATTATGGGCGGTACGCCACGTTTGGAGCCTTGTGCCGATCTGTTTAAACCCCCAAGGGTATTTCTACACTATTCTCACACTATTTTTGATAGAAAATCTATGAACTCAGTCAAGTTTATTACTTGTTGCTATTTCACTGTTATCACAATATTTTAGAATACTGTGAGGTATTTGGGGCTGAGTCCCGTGATGTTGAGATGAGTTGCCCGAGTGGCTTGAGAGGATGACTGAGTGAGGCCGAGAGCCGAGTTTGTGAGGATAGTTATGGATCGGGCTGCACGCCGTAGCATATATGTGTATATATATATATATATATATATACTCCGATAGCCGTATATATGTATCAATGAGCGGAACTAAAGAAATCTATAATAGGATTAACAGAGGTACTACTCGGTACTTACTCACCTCTTCTTACTCAATATGAATCTAGGAACAAAAGTCCTAGTAGTAGTATATACGGCTACCATTTACACACTCAGAAGAAGAAGATCTTATAAATAATATAGGATTAGAACAATTAGATAATTTGCATATAGCAAATTTAATGAATATAATAGAAGAATGTAATCATGATTTTAAAAAAGGTAAAGGTTTAGATAGGAACCCTTGTTTTATTTGTAAATGGTATCTTAGTAAAGAAAAAAGGGCTAAATGTTTTTCTTTGTAAGATTCCACTTAAGATCCAATAATTAAAGGCTATTTGTTTAGTTAAAGAATGTTGTCTCATAAATATTATTTATCCTAATGGGATATGTTTTATCTCGTTTCTGATTGACCTAAGATAATATTTTTCTCGTTCTATTTCTATGGTTAATGTTTCTATTTCTAAAATAAAACGATTGTTAAGTTCTGGGTTGTTTAATTTGCCTGCTTCTGGTCTTTCGCAAAGAGCTAATTGTATTTCTAACCGATCTATATAGTCTGTATAATTGCTAATATTCTCTAAGGTAATATATATCAGTTTATAGTGGCAACTTATAAATCTAGTGAAACTATGTTGTTTCATAAGATTGTGGTCCAAAAATCTTTTGGCTCTGATACCAAAAATGTATGATATTTCGATGAAAATGTATTTTTCTTTGAAAAGAGGGTTGCTTAAGAAAGTTATTTTCTTATAGTTGTAGTGTCCTACTCGGTACTTACTCACCTCTTCTTACTCAATTAATCATGTAAATTTTATGGATTTATCCTGTGTTTATATCATATCTTCCCTTTTTTTTCCTGTTTTACTGTTCATCTCTTTCTCTTAATCTATACTCCTAACAACTATCTTCTTTAACCACACCCTGGTCATGGCTATTTAAAGCATCCTCTTATCAAATGGACTTTAACAACAGCCCTTTCAATGCCTAGGAATTTACAGGTTAATCCATCAAAGTTATTAAGAAATCAAGAGAATAATCATTTACTAGGTATAACAGATTCATGTTATACCTTTATAACAGGTATAACAGATTCATGTTATACCTGGCCAGGGTGTGGTTAAAGAAGATAGTTGTTAGGAGTATAGATTAAGAGGTAGTAATAGAAGATAAGTAAAGAAGTATACGATACCCCATGACCAGGGTATCGTATATATAGAAGAACTAATGAGTAAAGAAGTATACGATACCTTTATATGTAATGAAAATAAAAAAACTACCTCCCTTTTTTTTTATAGAAGAACTAATGAGTAAAGAAGTATAAGATACCTTTATATGTAATGAAAATAAAAAAACTACCTCCCTTTTTTTTTATAGAAGAACTAATGAGTAAAGAAGTATAAGATACCTTTATATGTAATGAAGATAAAAGACTAAGTACTTTAAAAGTTTTAGTAAGACTTAAAATAGAAGGCTATGAAATAGAAATTTTAGCGTTGGTAGATTCAGGATGTACCAAGTGCATCATAAACAAGAAAATAGTACCACCAGAATTAATAAAAATACTAGATAAGCCTGTCGCAACCATGCAAATGGACGGGACGCATAATATATATAAACACTATATTAACAAAGCACAAATTAGTTTTATAAATACTTGGTCAGAATTTTATAAACCAAGTTATAAAATGGACGTATATATAACTTATTATAGTATATGTTAGTGTGTGTCTATATATATAGACACACACTATATATATTGACAGGAAAAACTCACCTCACTCCTTAACTATGTAAGTTTTATATGTCCTAGTAGTAGTATATGATGATTGATGGGCGGAATTAAAGAAACAAAAGTCAATATGAATCTAGGAATAAAAGTCCTAGTAGTAGTATATGATGATAGATGGGCGGAATTAAAGAAATCTATAATAGGATTAACAGAGATACTTACTCACCTTTTCTTACTCAATATGAATCTAGGAACAAAAGTCCTAGTAGTAGTATACTAGGTACTTACTCACCTCTTCTTACTCAATATGAATCTAGGAACAAAAGTCCTAGTAGTAGCATACGAACAAAACACAAATTAGTTTTATAAATACTTATTCAGAATTTTATAAACCAAGTTATAAAATGGATAAGATATGGGATAGAAATTTAGATATTAATGTAGACTTTGTAATGTGATTAAGTTTATGTTATACAATAATGTGAGTTGTTTAATAAGTAGAGACGAAGTAATCTTTTTTAAAAACATAACCCATACGCTTGTACAGACAACTAAAATAAAGACAACTTTAAGGCAAAAAGGTTTAGAAGATATAAAACAAGATAAATATTGTGAAGAATGCAAAACTAATAAAACTTATTGTAAAAAAGAAAGATAGAATTGTGTAAAAATTATATAAACTTTTTAGGAGTAACCCTAGGAGAGGGAAAAGTAAAGTTACAGTCTCATATAACTAAAAAGGTTTTAGAAATGCCAGATAAACTATATTGTTCTAGGTTTTTTTATATCTGTCTGTGTTTGTATTATCATTGAGTCTTTTATAATTTATTTCCATTCTAGCCATTCCTCTTACTATTTCGCTATGGTTTCTTACTATAAACGTTGTTGATCTGTGTCTAGATGTTGATCTTCTTATTACTCCTAATTCTAATAGATCTTTAATTTGGATTTTGAAATCCTCTATATCTTGATTCGTTGCTTCTATCGAGGCTGTTTTTATTACATAATCTGGATTTATAATATCTAACTTACTCACATCTTCTTACTCAATATGAATCTAGGAACAGAAGTCCTATTAGTAGTATACTACTAGGACAACTACTAGAATATACATGGTATTTGGAGAGTTAAAGTCACACTTTCTAACACAACCTTCTAAATCTTCTTCTTTCTTCTTTAATAAACATGGTATTTGGAGAATTAAAGTCACACTTTCTAACACAACCTTCTAAATCTTCTTCTTCTTCTTTAATAAATTCACATTTACTATGGTGAATTTATATATATACTACAATCTTGTATAAAACTTGTATAACAGATCTTGTATACTACAATTTATATATATATACTACAATTTATATATATACTACAATCTTGTATAAAACTTTTAATATATATACTACAATCTTGTATAAAACTTGTATAACAGATCTTGTATAATACAATTTATATATATATACTACAATTTATATATATACTACAATCTTGTAATAAATTCACACTTACTATGGTGAATTTATATATATATACTACAATCTTGTATAAAACTTTTAATAAATGTACTAAAATCTTGTATAAAACTTGTATAACAGATCTTGTATACTACAATTTATATATATATACTACAATCTTGTAATAAATTCACACTTACTATGGTGAATTTATATATATATAAATTTATATATATACTACAATCTTGTATAAAACTTGTATAACAGATCTTGTATACTACAATTTATATATATATACTACAATTTATATATATGCTACAATCTTGTAATAAATTCACACTTATGCTACAATCTTGTAATAAATTCACACTTACTTTGGTGAATTTATATATATACTACAATCTTGTATAAAACTTGAATTTATATATACTACAACTTATAACCTAGTGATAAATGAATGATATATACATACACACACTAACATATACTATAACAGGTTATATATACGTTATAGTATTACAGTGAAGTGTTTTTGTGTGTGTGTGTGTGTGTGTATATATATATATATATATATATATACACACACACACACACAC
>MDKI01155488.1:0-21528 GCA_005239505.1 Nicotiana paniculata | reverse complement strand
CATACTTCTGTTCTCTCACAGATGGTGAGGACGCGTGCATCCGATGTTCCAAACCCGGGAGGGGCCGCTACCACCGTTGTCCGAGACCGTGGTAGAGGCCAGGGGAGAGCACCGGCCCGAGGTAGGGGACGAGGACGTCCTAGAGCTATTCTAGATGCACCACTACCAGAGGATCTTACTATAGAGGAGAAGGGTGAGGTGCCCCCAGCAGGTCTTACTCCAGTGAACTTTATGACGGCGCCAGGCTTCCAGGAGATCATGGGCCGTATGATGCGGTTTATGGACACTATGTCCCAGGCTGGTTTATTTCCAGTAGATCCTGCCACATCTCAGGCAGGAGGGGGGGCCCAGACTCCTACCGCCCAGGGTGCAGGTCAAGCAGCAGCATTACATCATATCCCGGGTATACTGCCTGTGGGTGCGGTCCAGCCTGTAGTAGCAGCACCTGAGCCCAGACCAGCTGCGGACGGGATCCGCAGAAGTTATTAGATAGATGGACTCGATTCCACCCTCCAGTCTTCGGGGGTGAGGGAGGCGACGATGCCCAGGATTTTGTTGACAGGTGCAGGGACATGCTGCACAATATGAGGATATTAGAGTCCCATGGAGTGGACTTCACTACCTTCCTGTTAGAGAGCAGAGCTCGTAGATGGTGGCAGTCCTATATTCTCAGCAGGCCAGCAAATTCTCCTCCTATCACCTGGGAGCAGTTCATTCAGATTTTTCTAGACAGGTATATCCCACCCTCTGAGAGGGAAGAGCTGCGATATCAGTTTGAGCAGCTGGAAGCAGGGACAGATGTCAATGATAGATTATGAGGCTAGATTCTCAGAGTTGTCTCGCCACGCACTCATGATATTACCTACTGATGCCAAGAGAGTGCAAAGATTTGTATCAGGGTTGCACTCCTATTTAAGGGCCAACATGGCCCGAGAGGTGGAGATGAGGACTCCCTATCAGCTGGTGGTCGAGATAGCTCATCAGATTGAGGGCTATCGATCGAGAGGCAGAGAGCAGGGTCAGCAGGACAAGAGAGCCAGATTCTTTGGGGATTTCAGAGGTGCCCCAGTTAGGGGCAGAGCTTAGTTCGGTATAGGTCATCCCAACAGGCCTCCATATTCAGCACCCCCAACTACCTCCTCGAGGTGTTCTAGTGAGGCCTCATTTCAGCGCCATGCCAAAACGTTCCTACCGCTCTCCAGCCATTCAGAGTTCACCCAGTGGTTATTCCAGTTATCCGAGATCCCCCAGTCCCTACTTCAGTGTTATGCCAGAGAGTACACATCGCTATCTATCCATTCAAGGTTCCTTTTCGGGGCAGCAGGCTATGATACCTGGAGGTTGTTATGAGTGTGGGGATCCAGGTCATTTGAAGAGGCATCGTCCCAAGTTTCGGGGCAAAGCAGTGCAGCAGGGTTATCAGCCTATGGGTCCAGCACCAGCCGTCAGGCCACCTAGAGATAGGGGACAGGTCGGCAGGGGTCGTCCTAGAGGTAGAGGCCAGTCAAAGGGAGGTCAGTCAGCTCCTGTTTATTCTGGTAGGGGTCAGTCTTCCGGTGCTCCATCTAGATTCTATGATATCCAGGCCAGATCAGATGCAGTGGCCTCAGACGCCGTGATCACATATATTATTACAGTATGTGGTAGAGAGGCATCGGTGTTATTTGATCCAGGATCCACCTATTCCTATGTTTCAGTCTTATTTGCTCATTTTCTGGATGTTCCTCGTGAGTCCTTGGGTTCTCCTATATATGTGTCCACTCCTGTGGGCGATTCTGTGGTGGTAGACCGGGTTTACCAATCCTGTATGGTTGCATTCTACGGGTTCAGGACTCGAGCAGATCGCTTATTGCTCGACATGGTTGATTTCGAGGTTATTTTAGGCATGGATTGGCTATCTCCTTTTCATGCCGTGCTAGATTTCCATGCCAAGACAGTTACTTTAGCCATGCCCGAGTCACCTAGGCTGGAGTGGAGAGGTTCCTCAGTTAGTGCAGCCAACCGGGTTATTTCATTCCTGAAGGCTCAACATATGGTCGAGAAGGGTTGTCTGGCCTATCTTGCTTATGTGTGGGACACCACCGCCGAGTATCCGGAAATTGATTCAATACCAGTTGTTCGAGAGTTTGCTGATGTATTTCCTTCAGACCTTCCGGGCATGCCTCCGGATCGTAATATTGATTTTTGCATTGATTTAGCTCCATGCACCCAGCCTATATCTATTCCTCCATACCGTACGGCTCCGAAAGAGTTGAAGGAGCAGCTTGAGGAGTTGTTGGCTAAGGGGTTCATCAGACCGAGTGTATCACTGTGGGATGCTCTAGTTCTATTCTTGAAGAAGAAGGACGGGTCCATGCGGATGTGTATTGATTACCTCCAGTTGAACAAGGTCACCATTAAGAACAAGTACCCTTTGCCGCGCATCGTTGATTTGTTTGACCAGTTGCAGGGTGCTCGGGTGTTTTCTAAGATTTATTTGAGATCGGGATATCATCAGTTGAGGATTCAGGCCTCAGATGTTCCGAAGACTGCTTGTCGTACGAGGTATGGCCACTATGAGTTCCTGGTGATATCCTTTGGCTTGACTAATGCCCCAGCACCATTTATGCACTTGATGAACAAGGTGTTCAGGCCGTAAATTGATTCCTTTGTCATTGTCTTCATTGATGAAATTTGATGTACTCACGTAGCCTGGGGGAGCACGAGCAGCATTTGAGAGTTGTGCTCCAGACTTCGCGAGAACAGAAGCTATATGCTAAGTTCTCCAAGGGTGAGTTCTGGTTGGATTCCGTGGCATTCTTGGGGCATGTGGTATCCGGAGAGGGTATCAAGGTTGATCCTCAAAAGATTGAGGCAGTTCACAGTTGGTCGCGTCCTACTTCAGCTACAGAGATCAGGAGCTTTTTGGGCCTAGCAGGCTATTATCGCCGATTTGTGGAAGGGTTCTCTTCTATTACAGCTCCATTGACTAGATTGACTCAGAAGAATGCCCCATTTCGATGGTCCGACAAGTGTGAGGCGAGCTTTCAAAAGCTAAAGGCAGCATTGACCTCAGCATAGTTCTAGTATTGCCTTCCCGTTCGAGGATATATACAGTGTATTGTGACTCTTCGCGCGTTGGCTTGGGGTGTATGTTGATATAGGAAGGGAGAGTTATTGTTTATGCTTCGGTCCATCTGAAGGTTCATGAGAAGAATTACCATGTGCACGATTTAGAGTTGGAGGCGATTGTTCATGCTCTTAAGATTTGGAGGCACTACTTGTATGGGGTGTCCTGTGAGGTTTATACAGACCACCGCGCTTGCAGCACTTGTTCAAATAAAGGGATCTTAATTTGAGGCAGCGCAGGTGGCTTGAGTTGCTGAAGGGTTATGACATCACCATTCTTTATCATCCGGGCAAGGCGAATATGGTAGCAGATGCTTTGAGCAGGAAGGCGGAGAGTATGGGTAGTTTGGCTTACATTGCAGCGGAGGAGAGACCTCTAGCCTTGGACATTCATTCCTTGGCTAATCGCCTGGTAAGGTTATACCTTTCAGAGCCTCGCTGAGTTTTAGCACATGTGGTTGCTCAGTATTCACTACTGGGGTAGATTAAGGCCCGACAATTCTATGATCTGTGCTTAGCAGAGCTTCGGGAGACTGTGGTTCAGGGTGGCGCCAAAAAGGTTACTATTGGCGAGGATGGTGTTCTGAGACATCAGGGTTGTTTATGTGTTCCTAATGTCGATGGCCTGAGAGGGAGGATTCTAGAAGAGGCACACAGTTCTCGGTATTCTGTTCATCCTGGTGCTACGAAGATGTATCGTGATTTGAAGCAGCATTATTGGTGGAGGCGGATGAAGAAGGACGTTGTGGAGTATGTGGCTAGGTGTCTTAATTGCCAGCAGGTTAAGTATGAGCACCAAAGGCCAGGAGGCCTACTTCAGCAGATGCCCATTCCAGAGTGGAGGTGGGAACGCATCACTATAGACTTCGTGGTTGGGTTGCCTCGGACTCTACGGAAGGTTGACGCGGTTTGGGTCATTGTGGATAGATTGACCAAATCAGCGCATTTTATTCTAGTGGCTACTATATATATTTCTGAGAGGTTGGCACAAATCAACATTCGGGAGATAGTCCGGTTGCACGGTGTACCGGTGTCCATTGTATCAGATCGAGGTCCTCACTTCACTTCGCACTTATGGAGAGCATTGTATAGTTAGATGGGTACCCAAATAGACCTCAGCACAGCATTTCACCCTCAAGCTGATGGCCAGTCGTAGCGTACATTTCATATATTGGAGGATATGCTCAGGGCATGTGTGATTGACTTTGGAGGTCAGTGGGACCAGTTCTTTCCTTTGACCGAGTTTGCTTACAATAATAGTTATCATCCCAGTATCGAGATGGCTCCATTTGAGGCTTTGTATGGTCGGCGATGTCGTTCTTCTATCGGGTGGTTTGAGCCTGGCGAGGCTAAGTTATATGGCATCGACCTGGTGAGGGATGCGTTGGAGAAGGTGAAGTTGATTTAGGAGAGGCTCCGCACAGCATAGTCCAGACAAAAGAGTTACGTGGATCAGAGGGTGCGTGATGTATCATTTATGGAGGGAGATAAGGTCTTGTTGAAAGTCTCGCCAATGAAGTGTATTATGAGGTTCGGAAAGAAGGGCAAGTTGAGCCCAAGGTTTATAGGTCCCTTCGAGGTGTTGAGGCGAGTTGGGGAGGTTGCTTATGAGCTAGATTTACCTCCCAGTTTGTTAGGAGTTCATTCGGTGATTCATGTATCCATGCTCCGGAGGTACCACGCCGACTTCTCTCACATGGTTAATTTCAGCACTATTCAGTTGGATGAGAGGTTGGGCTACGAGGAGGAGCCAGTTGCTATTATTGATAGACAGGATCACCAGTTGAGGTCCAAGAGAGTTTCTGCGGCAAAGGTCCAGTGGAGGGGCCAACCAGTTGAGGAAGCGACCTGGGAGTCCGAGGAGAACATGCGGGGCAGATATCCGCACTTATTTAGCGTTGTATTGGGTGTTCCGAAGGCTTGAGCAAGCCCGTATTATGATTTGGGACTTGTTGGTATATTTGGACCGGGCTCGGGTGGGCCCAGGTGCCTCTCAGGCACCAAACGAGGCCAAAAACTAGCTGAAGCAGTTATTGGTGCACCTGATCTAGTGTGACCGCAGGTGCGGTTGCCCAGTCACAGGTGCGACACTGCTCCTACGGTCCCAACCTCGTAAGTGCGAACCCCAGGTGGGTTGCCTAGTTCTCGTAGGTGCAGGCCCTTTCCCGCAGGTGCGGAACCGCAGGTGCGGACTCCTGCCCGCAGGTGGAAGCCTAGGCCCTTGTCCCATTTTCCGCAGGTGCGAGACTGCATGTGGGGTCGTCGAGTCGCAGGTGCGGAAACCTCTGTAGGCACTAAGGTCTTTAAATGCGGGTTATCCCATTTTCACTCCATTTTCTTCCACCATAGACGATCTTGAGAGATTGGGAAAGAGCCCCATGACCTAGCTACTAAAAGGTAAGTAAATTCTATCCTAAAGTTAGTTAATGCATGAATTCCTAGTTGAATTTAACTACCTACTTAGTGAAAAATTAAGGATTTGGGTAGTAACATAGGGATTTCGAGAAGTTAGAGAATTACCCGTGAATTGGCTATAAAATCATACAAAACTCATATATTAACGATCCTTTGGTTATGGGTGAGTGTTTCCTTTGAGAATTTTCGGAATCCGAGCATGCGGGCCCGGGGTTGGATTTTGGGATTTCTTCAAGAATGATGAATTTGACTAAATAGTAGGAGAATTCCATGCCTTGAGTATAATTTGATATATTTACGTAACGTTTGATTAGTTTCGATTCCTTGGGTGACGATTTCAGAGTTTCGGGCGCATTCTTGACCCGGGGAGTAGGTTCGACGCGAGGTGAGTCTCATTTCTAACCTTGTAAGAAGGAACTGGCCCCCTAGGTGATTTAAATGGCTATGTGCTAATGTTTGTGGGGGCTACGTACGCACAGAGTGACGAGAGTCCGTACGTAGCGACTATTATTGTTATTTCCGGGTAGTTAGGCCTACACCATCCCTTGTGTTTTTCGTTGAAATGAACTATATGCTTAATGAATTAATGTTACATGCGGCTTGTTTCCCTGAGATCATGGAATTTGAGAAATTTTAAGGAATTGTTCTCCGAAAAGTAATTTATAGAGAATAATGTGTGGATTGTGTGTGCATGTGACCGCTTCGCTATTTATAGTCCGCGAGCGGATTGTTATTTCCCCTACTCTCATGGGAGCGGGCCGTACGCCAGGCGAAATTGAAAGATATATTATGGTTCGGGGTTTGACCCTCGACAGTGCACAGATATGATCATTCTGATGGCTCAGGTCGGTAGTCCTTATCATGTATGCGCATGCTAAATTGTTAATGACTTGTTTATGGATATTGAGTGGGCAGATAATTTTTAAAAGAAAAAAAAGGAAAAATGATGTAGTAATTGTATACTTACTTCCAGTATTTATTTGAATTACAGTTATCTTAAATGTTTACTATTTTTATCATCCTTGTATGTCTGTTACTGATATTATATCTTGCTTAATAATTTTGTTGGACCTTAGTGAGTGTCAAGTCGACCTCTCATCACTACTTCTTCCAGATTAGGCGGTATACTCACTGGGTACATATTTGTTTATGTACTCATGCTACGCTTCTGTACTTAATTGTACAGGTTCTGAGGCTGGTGCATCTGGTTATCAGACTGGAGCTCGATTCTGATCATAGTTGGGCCTGACATCACGGTGAGCTGCTTCTCCGGACGATCCTCGGCAGCACCATGGGGTTTCTTTTGCTTATTTCCCTTTTATTTCTTTCAGACAGTGGGACTGTATTTTATATCTTTTGTACATTCTTTTAGTATGCCCGTAGGACTTGTGACACTAGTTCTTGGCACACACGTGGTAGTTATTATGGATTACGGGTCTGTATATATATTGGCTCACACCTCCTTATGACCTCTTTTGATTAAGACTGGCTAATTATCCTTTTCAATTTATGTTTTTAAGCTTTAAAAACTTGGTATATGTTGAAATGTTTAATCAAACAAGAAGGAACCCTTAGTAAATTGAGTGTTAGCTTGCCCGACCCCACTGTTGGGCGCCATCACGACCTGAGTTAGGATTTTGGGTCGTGACACTTATTGAGTTTCTAAAGTTTTCGCGAAAGCGGTTGGTTATATTGAGACTATAAATAAAGGAAAGATTTAATATCTTATATTACTACAACTTGTAGCGGGATAATATATATGTGAAAAATTATCCGTTTTATTCTCCAGCTTGTAATACAAAAATAAAAGAATACCACAATAAAGTGAATATTTATTGATATAAAATCCATATCATAATAAACTTGGAGTTGCACACGTCATGGTGTAAACCTGGACTTTATCAATATTGATAATTTATTCAGTTGGCATAATTGGTTTAGCCATACCAATTTACGTATGATGTGCAAAAATAAAAGAGAATTCACATGGGTAAATATTAAAGAACAAGAAAGTTCTTTACGAATTCTCTTATGTTGCTTGTTTTCATTAAATAATAAACTAACTAAAAATTGGGATTGAATCCCATGAATGCTGGAAATATCAAAGGTGAATCTGAACTCATTCACCTACCATGTATACCACATAAGATGCATCTATGATATGGTTACCTGTGCGATTATTATTAACCCGCAACCTGGTGTTTACGAGGTAATTTGCTCAATAATTTAATTTAGAGCATAATTTCCAAATTTTCTATTCAAGATAGTTTATCTTGATAAGTTGGTTTACATTACAACTGGTTTAGAAAGATGTTTTATTGAGTGCCTTCACTTAATAGTTAAACTATTTCTTATGAGAACAAAATTATCTATGTCAGTTTGATATACGCTATATATGAAAGTCTATTACATTCTCCCCTCACAAGTGCTTCAGGGTCAGGAACCAAATAATTTCATCATATTATTATTAATGTGCAGTGTGTATTTTGATTAGCACCATAACGCGTAAAGATGGATTTCTAAAGTTGAGGAAGAAAGTTAGTTTTTCTAATATGAGGGGAAGACAAGATAAGCAGTTGAGAAAAAGTTACATGGAATGAATTATTATTAATAGATCTCAATCCTCGAATAAGATAGTATGAACTTGAAATTCATTAAAAGATAATTCATCTACAATATATTGCAAAGCACGCCAGACGCATTTGCTGATTCAAAAAAAGTAACTATATTCTCACTGCAAATGCTTTTATTAGAATAAGTCCTAGAAGGGCAAAGTCTATGGTACGCTTAAAGCGTATAAACAGATTGATTTCAATTAAAATTCTTGATAAAGAAGATGCGCAGATGATCAAAATGATCATAATAAAGTGGCAAGTGATCTAGAATATCACATGGCGTAACACTTCATAAAATCTCAAGAGAGGTTCAGGTACCTGAAAATGAATGAAAAGATCTTTATGTTATGTCTTTATAAAAAAAAAATTGGAACCGATATAAAATGTTCGTCATCTACATCTATGATAGCGCTAAGTATTGATGAGGACCTCAAGTTTGTTGAATATAGACATAAAAATATTGGCCAAACACAAGAGACACAATTCAAATAGAGTTGGTTTCATATGAAAGAGATGTAATTTTGGACATGTAGTTCAAAAACTTGAAAGTATAAAGTCAATGACGAGTGCAATCACTTTTATCTATATTATATGCTAGCATGACATAAAACTTGATATGCATCTAAAGTCCATTCATATGGCTTATATGATTTAACTTATATGACAATCCATGAAGAATTTAAATTGCTTAAAGCATATAAAATTATTGGTCATGAAGTACTACATCCTAAGTGCAATTTGTGCACATATGTATCTTGCTATATTTATAAGCATGATAATGTGGTAACGAGAATTTTCAAGGTGCAACATATTCATTGGAGTTAATATGTGTGATTTATTCACCAAATCTCTGCCGACGTCAACCTCCAAGAAGCTATTTCACAAGATTGGATGTGAAGGCTCATGAATGTGAATTGATGCTCTCATCAGGGGAGTTAATACGCGTTGTACTCTTTTCCCCTTACAAAGTTTTGTCCCACTGGTTTTCCTTGCAAGGTTTTTAACTGTAACGACCCGATAGGTTGTTTTGAAAGTTAGAGCCCCAATCCCCTAATAACTACTTTCCCCATGTCTATTTCTTCTTTTGGGAATTGTCAGAACGTTGAGTGGTGAGATTCAGAGAGTTTCTGGACACATAGTCCTTATATGTGAGTTTAAGCTTGAAAAATCAGACTGTAGTTGTAACTGTGTGAAGACGGATTCGGAATGGAATTTCGTCGACTCCGTCAGCTCTGTTGGGTGACTTCGGGGTTAGGAGCATGTTCGGAATGGGTTTCGAGGTTAGTAGATTTAGGCTTGAATTGGCGAAAGTTAGGATTTCGACGATTTCGGCCGATAGGTGGAATTTTGATATCGGGCTCGGAATGGAATTCTGGAAGTGGAAACATGTCAGTAGTGTCATTTATGACCATTGCGTAAAATTTGAGGTCATTCAGATCAGATTTGACGTGTTTCGGCATCGTTTGTGAAATTTGGAAATTTCATAAGTCCTAAGACTTGAATCCATGCATAATTGGTGATTTTGATGTTATGGGATGTGTTTTGAAGGATCAACTAAGTTTGAATGAGGTGTTAGGACTGGTTGGTAAGTTCAGTTGAGGTCCCGGGGGCCTCGGTTGTATTTCGGATGCTCAAAAGGGCATTTTTAGCCTTTGGGAGTTTGCTAGTTTTTATAGTTTTACACCAGCAGTCATTTGTTCATTTCGATCGCATGGATGAATCCGCGATCGCGTAGAGTAAAGTTGAGGCAGGAAGATTTTTGTTATATGCGATCGTGTAACAAGGTTTGGATCGCATAGGTTGGGTAGTCTTGACCTGTGCATTCGCATGGGTATGTGTGCGTTCGTGTAGAGGAGTCTTAGGCAGCAGGGATTTGAGTGTTACTCTACGCGAACGCGTGATTCCAACTGTGATCGCGTAGGTTGAGTTGGTTGAGGTCCGCGATCGCGAGCAGGACCCTGCGTTCGCGTAGAGGAAAAGTGGCGTGTGTGGATTACTCTCCGCAATCGCGACTGGAAGTCCGCGATCGCACTGAAGAATAACTGGACAGAACATTAAATACCCAAAATCAAGGGTTTGAACCATTTTTCATATTTTGAAGTTGGGAGCTCGAGAAAGTGCGATTTTTGGGGAGATTTTCACCTGGGCAATTTAGGTAAGTAATTCCTACTCGGTTTAGACTAATTTCCATGATTATACTCTTTAATCTACCCCTTTAAATTCGAAATTATGGTGGAGAAATTGGGAAAAATTGGATAAGGTTCCTAGGCCAAATTCTTGAGTTCTGATCGAGATTTTGATATCCGATTTGAGTAATTCTTATATGGTTAGAATCGTGAGTGAATGGGTGTTCGTAATTTATAATTTTTACCCGATTCTGAGATGTGGGCCCGAGGGACTTTTTGGGCAATTTTCCTAATTTCGCGTATTAGCTTCGAACTTATTAGCTATTTTGATTCCTTAAGGTGATATTTACAATATGCAATCGAATTGAATATATTTGGGCCATTCGGAGTCGGATACTCGTGGCAAGAGCGTGGTTTTGAGTTGAGTATCGCATTCAAGGTAAGTGGCTTGCCTAACTCTGTGTTGGGGACTTCCGTTTAGGCTATTTTAATATATTTCTTGTTGTTTGGACGCCATGTATGTGAGGTGACGAGTACATACACAAGCCATTGTTGCTAAAACCCTATTTTTCCTTCCATGACATAAATCATTTCATTCCTATTTCAGTGTTTCATGTATTGACTATGTAGTTTAGATTAGGAAGGAGCATGTCTACCTGTTTTACTTGAACTTCCCCTAGTTGTTACTATGTGCACCATGTTTAGGTAATTTTATCCATATTTTTTCCTGTGATTTTCCTGATTTGTTTAAATAAATTGTATCTGGTATTCATACTGCATTGCATATTTAAATTGGGACTACGGACGAGATTCTGGGAGCTTTCCCCCTGTACTGCATTACATATTTAAATTGGGACTACGGACGAGATTCCAGGAGCTTTTCCCCTGTACTGCATTGCATATTTGTTACTGTGAGATACGTTGTGCTGAGCCGAGGGCTCCCTGTTGCTATTTTCTTTAAGCTCATTGTTTCTACTATTTTGCCTTAGCTTATTATATCTCTCTGTTCAAATTTTAAACTGTTTTTACTATAAAAATCCAGTAGAGCCTTAACCTGACCTCGTCACTACTCGAGTGGGGTTAGGCTTGGCACTTTCTGGGTACCAATTTGTGGTGTACTCATGCCCTTTCCTGCGCATGTTTTCCATGTGCAGATCCAGGTATCAGCACTTCGTTTCGTGGCTAGGGTCCGAGAAGCAGCTTCCAGGAGACTGAAAGGTAATTTTGTCGTGTCCACAGAGTCCTTCGAGTCACCTTCCACTCCAGACTTAGATATATTTTTCATGTATTTCCTTACGTTGTATAGAGCACTTTGAGATACACTAAAGTGATATTCCGGGTTTTTGGGAAGTTGTGTTTTGTACGCGCCAAGTGGCGATGTTTCATTTGTAGATTTACTTTATTCCGTCTATATTTTATTGCTTCTATTTAATATCTTTTCCGCAATTAGGCTTACCTAGTCGTAGAGACTAGGTGCCATCACGATGCCTTTCGGAGGATAAATAGGGTCTTGACAAGTTGGTATCAGAGCGTCTAGGTTCATAGGAGTCACAAGCTGGTTTATTAGAGTCTCGTGGATCGGTACGAAGACGTCTGTATCTATCTTCGGGAGGTTGGGTAACTGTTAAGAACAATCATATTTCTTTGATTTCCTTGTCGTGCGAGTTATTGACATCAAAAATTCTAAAATTCTATTATATTCTTTCCCACAGATGGTGAGGACCCACACTGGGAGGACCGACGACCAGGCACTCGAGCCCCATGCCAGAGCCGCTAGAGGTCGGGGTCGGGGTAGAGGATGACCACATGGTACAGCCCGAGCACCGGCGAGAGCAGCGACACAAGATCCTATAGTAGCCCCAGCTAGAGAGCCGACACAGGAGGTCCCTATTGCTGCTCCAGCCTTACAGGAGACTTTAGCTCAGTTCATGAGCATGTTCAGTACTCTAGCTAAGGCTGGACTACTCCCGATAGCTCCCGCTACATCCCAGGCCGGGGAAGGGGCAAAGACTCCCGCAGCCCGTACTCTTGAGCAGAGGGTCCATGTTGGGCAGGTCCCCGAGTATATTTCTATGCCCCCAATGGCTACAGTTCAGAATGATGCTAGGGTAGCTACTTCTGATGCCGAGCATCTCTGACTTGAGAGGTACAAGAAGTACCACCCACCTACTTTCAGCGAACTAGCTTCAGATGACGCTCTAGGATTTCTTGAGGAGTGTCATTGTATTCTCTGCACTATGGGCATTGTGGAGACCAGTGGGGTTTCTTTCACTGCTTTCCAGCTGAGGGGAGCAACATATCAGTGGTGGCGGGCCTATGAGCTGAGTAGTCCGGACGAGGCAAACTCACTCACTTGGACTCAGTTTTCAGAGATGTTTCTGCGAGAGTATGTCCCTCAGAGCCTCAGGGATACTTGGCGCGCGGAGTTCGAGCAGTTGCGCCAGGGTACTATGACTGTGTCGGAGTATGCAATCTGTTTCAGTGAGTTAGCTCGGCATGCACCATCCTTGGTTGCCACAGGCAGAGAGCGGGTTCGCCGCTTCATTGAGGGACTCCATCCTAGTATCCGGACCAGTATGGCCAGAGAGTTGGAGAAGGATATCACTTACCAGCAGGCAGTGAGTATTGCCAGAAGAGTAGAGGGCATGTTCGCCCGGGACAGAGAGGAGAGAGAGGCCAAGTGGTCTCGAGAGACTGGCCATTTTTCAGGAGCTCGTGCACCAGCAGCACGTTACGGTAGGGTCTTTGTGGGTCGACCTATTCATTAATCCCTTCCATTGGCCAGCGGTATTCCAGCTCCTCCTAGACCTCAGGAGTTTTATTATGCACCGCCACTATCCAGTGTGCCTCCAGTTCGAGGTGCTATTTACGGCCAGCCTAGCAGGCCAGCTCCTATTCAGTCTCAGCCGCAGCGTCCTCCGAGGGGTTGTTTTGAATATGGTGACACTCGTCATGTGATTAGAGATTGACCCAGGGCCAGGAGGGGTGCACCTACACAGTCATATCAGCCTCCACGTGCTCCGCTGGGTCCTCCGGCTATTCTTCTAGACCCAGCTACCACTCCACCTCCTTAGTCAGCTCGAGGTGGGGGTCGAGGAGGTAGAGGTTGCCCTAGAGGGGGAGTTCAGGCCAGGTACTATGCCCTTCCAGCCCGTTCCAAGGCCGTTGCTTCAGACTCATTCATCACAGGTATTGTCCATGTCTTCCATAGGGATGCATCAGTATTATTTGATCCAGGCTCTACGTATTCATATGTGTCCTCTTATTTTGCTCCACATCTGGGGGATATCTCGGGATTCTTTGAGTTCCCTTAATTATATATCTATTCATGTGGGGGACTCTCTAGTTGTGGACCGCGTATATAGGTCGTGTTTGATTTCTCTTAGTGGTTTTGAGACCAGGGCTAATTTATTATTACTCAGCATGGTAGATTTGATGTTATCTTGGGCATGGACTGGTTGTCGCCCCATTATGTTATTCTTGATTGTCATGCTAAGACCGTGATGCTGGCTATGCCAGGCTTGCTGAGATTAGAGTGGAGAGGTACCTTAGAGTATACTCCCCTCAAGGTCATTTCATTTCTTAAGGCTCAGCGGATGGTTGAGAAGGGGTGTGATGCGTACTTAGCCTATGTGAGAGATGTCAGTGTTGGTACCCCTCCAGTTGAGTCAGTTCCAGTAGTGAGGGACTTTCCTGATGTATTCCTAGCTGATCTTCCGGGTATGCCGCCCGACAGAGATATTGATTTCGGCATAGATTTGTTGCGGGACACTCAGCCCATTTCTATCCATCCTTACCGTATGGCTCCTCCTGAGTTGAAGGAGTTGAAGGAGCATTTACAGGAGTTGCTTGATAAGGGTTTCATCAGAGCCAGTGTATCACCTTGGGGTGCTCCAGTATTATTTGTGAAGAAAAATGATGGTTCTATGTCTATGTGTATTGATTATCGATAGTTAAACAAGGTCACCGTGAAGAACATGTATCCTTTGCCTCGCATTGATGATTTATTAGACCAGCTATAGGGTTCCAGAGTATTCTCCAAGATTGACTTGCGTTCCGACTATCATCAGTTGAAGATTCGGGAGCCGAATATCCCGAAGACTGCCTTCAGGACCAGATATGGCCACTATGAGTTTCTTGTTATGTCATTTGGGCTGACAAATTCCCCAGCA
This sequence comes from Nicotiana paniculata, assembly GCA_005239505.1. Taxonomy (NCBI): domain Eukaryota; kingdom Viridiplantae; phylum Streptophyta; class Magnoliopsida; order Solanales; family Solanaceae; genus Nicotiana; species Nicotiana paniculata. The sequence continues at coordinate 7,092 of MDKI01155488.1, read as the reverse complement.
GCTTTTATGCATTTGATGCACAGTGTGTTCCGACCTTATCTTGATTCCTTTGTCATTGTGTTTATTGACGACATTCTGGTGTATTCCCGATCACGAGAAGATCATGAGCAACACTTGAGGACTGTGCTTCAGACTTTGAGGGAGAAGATATTGTATGTAAAATTCTCTAAGTGTGAGTTTTGGCTTGATTCAGTGGCATTGTTGGGCCACATAGTGTTTTGGGATGGGATCAAAGTAGATCCGAAGAATATGGAGACAGTGCAGAGTTGTCCTAGACATTCATCAGCTACGTAGATCCGCAGTTTCCTTGGTTTGGCAGGGTACTACCGTCGCTTTGTAGTGGGGTTTTAATCTATTGCAGCACCTATGACCAGACTGAACCAGAAGGGTTCTTTGTTCAGGTGGACCAAGGAGTGTGAGGAGAGCTTTCAGAAGCTCATGACAACTTTGACTTCGGCCCCAGTATTAGTGTTACCTATAGGTTCAGGGTCCTACACTGTCTAATGTGATGCCTCGAGGATTGGCCTTGGAGCAGTTGATGCACGACGGTAGGTTGATTTCCTACGCGTCCAAACAGTTGACGGTGTATGAGAAGAATTATCCGGTTCATGACCTCGAGTTAGAAGATATTGTTCACGCCTTGAAGATCTGGCATCATTATTTGTACGGTGTTCCATGTGAGATTTGTACGGATCACCGGAGTTTGCAGCACTTGTTCAGGCAGAGGGACCTCAATTTGCACCAGCGGAGATGGTTGGAGTTACTAAAGGACTATGACATCACTATATTATACTACCCGGGGTACGCCAATGTGGTGGCCGGCATTTTGAGTCGTCGGGCAGAGAGTTTGAGGAGTTTGGCATATCTTCCGGCAGTTAAGAGGCCCTTAGCCTTAGATATTCAGTCCTTAGCCAGTCATCTCGTGAGGTTGAATCTTTCAGAGCCTTGCCAGGTTTTAGCTTATGTGGTAGCTCAGTATTCTCTTTATGACCGCATTCGAGAGCGCCAGTATGATGATCCCCACCTTCTGGTTCTTCAGGATAGGATTCGGTGAGGTGACGCCAGGGATGTGACTATAGGAGATGACGGTGTGATGAGGATGCAGGGTCGGATCTGTGTGCCCAATGTGGATGGGCTTCGGGAGTTGATTCTTGAGGAGGCCCATAGCTCGCGGTATCCATTCATCCGGGTACTGCGAAGATTTACCAGGATATGAGACAACACTATTGGTGGAGAAGGATGAAAAAGGATACAGTGAAGTTTGTGGCCAAGTGTCTCAACTGTCAGCAAGTCAAGTATGAGCATCAGAGACCAGGAGGGTTACTTCCGCAAATTGAGCTTCCAGAGTAGAAGTGGGAGCGGATCACCATGGACTTCGTGGTTGGACTTCCTCGGACTTTGAAGAAGTTCGATGCTATTTGGGTGATTGTGGATCGGCTGACCAAATCAGCCCATTTCATTCTAGTATCTATCATCTCAGATAGAGGTACATAGTTCACTTCACGGTTCTGGAGAGTCGTTCAGCAGGAGTTAGGCACCAGGGTGGAGTTAAGCACAACCTTTCACCCTCAGACGGATGGGCAGTCCGAGCGTACGATTCAGATTCTTGAGGATATGCTCCATGCCTGTGTGATGGATTTTGGAGGGTCATGGGACCGATACTTTCCACTTGCAGAGTTCGCTTATAATAATAGTTACCGGTCCATCATTCAGATGGCACCATATGAGGCTTTGTATGGTAGACGGTGCATGTCTCTAGTGGGATGGTTTGAGCCGGGCGAGGCCCGATTGTTGGGTAAAAATTTGTTCCAGGATGCCCTGGACAAGGTGAAGGTGATTCGGGAAAGGCTGCGTCATAACTCAGTCCAGGCAGAAGAGCTATGCGGACCGGAAGGTTCGTGATTTGGCATTTATGGCTGGTGATCGGGTTTTTCTTCAGGTATTGCCTATGAAGGGCGTCATGAGGTTCGGGAAGAAGGGTAAGTTGATTCCGAGTTTTGTTGGCCCTTTTGAGGTATTGCAGCGGGTTGGGGAGGTTGCTTATGAGTTGGCCTTGCCTCCCAACCTAGCAGGAGTTTATCCGGTATTCCACGTCTCTATGCTCCGGAAGTATCACGGTGACCCGATCCATGTTTTGGATTTCAGTTCAATCCAGTTGGACAAGGATTTATCATATGTCAAGGAGCCAGCAGCTATATTGGATAGACAGTTCAGAAAGCTCGGGTCAAAGAATATTGCATCAGTAAAGGTTCAGTGGAGGGGTCATCTGGTCGAGGAGGCGACTTGGGAAACCGAGAAGGATATACGCAGTCAGTACCCTTATCTTTTCACAGCTTCAGGTATGTCTCTATACTCGTTCGAGGACGAACGATTTCTTAAGAGGGGGAGAATGTAACGACTCGGTAGGTCGTTTTGAGAGTTAGAACCCCAATCCCCAAATAACTACTTTCCTTATGTCTGTTTCTGCTTTTTGGACTTGTCAGAACGTTGAGTGGTGAGATTCGGAGAGCTTTTGGGCACATAGTCCTTATATGTGAGTTTAAGCTTGAGAAATGGCACCGTAGTTGGAACTATGTGAAGATAGATCCGGAATGGAATTTCGTCGACTCTGTTAGCTCCGTTGGGTGACTTTGAGGTTAGGAACGTTTTCGGAATGGGTTTTCGAGGTCTGTAGTAGATTTAGGCTTGAATTGGTGAAAGTTAGGATTTCGGCGATTTCGGCCGATAGGTGAAATTTTGATATCGGGCTTGGAATGGAATTTCGGAAGTGGCAGTAGGTCCGTAGTGTCATTTATGACCTGTGCATAAAATTTGAGGTCATTCGGATCAGATTTGACGTGTTTCGGCATCATTTGTGAAATTTGGAAATTTCATAACTCCTTAGACTTGAATCCATGATAATTGGTGATTTTGATGTTATGGGATATATTTTGAAGGCTCGACTAAGTTTGAATGAGGTATTAGGACTGGTTGGTAAGTTCGGTTGAGGTCCCGGGGGCCTCAGGTGTATTTCGGATGCTCAAACGGCATTTCTAGCCTTTGGGAGTTTGCTGGTTTTCTAGTTTTACAGCAACAGTCATTTGTTCATTGCGATCACGTGGATGAATCCACGATCGCATAGAGTAAAGTTGAGGCAGGCAGATTTTTGTTATATGCGATCGCATAACAAGATTTGCGATCATATAGGTTGGGCAGTCTTGACCTGTGCGTTCGCATGGGTAGGTGTGCGTTCGCGTAGAGGAGTCTTAGGCAGCAGGGATTTGAGTGTTACTCTATGCGGTCGCGTGATGCCAACCACGATCACGTAGGTTGAGTTGGTTGAGGTTCAAGATCACGAGCAAGACCATGCGTTCGCATAAAGGAAAAGAGTGGCGTGTGTGGATTACTCTCCGCGATCGCGACTGGAAGTCCGCGATCGCACTGAAGAATAACTGGGCAGAACATTAAATACCCAAAATCGATGGTTTGAACCATTTTTCATATTTTTAAGTTGGGAGCTCGGGAAAGTGCAATTTTTGGAGAGATTTTCACCTGGGCAATTTAGGTAAGTGATTCCTACTCGGTTTAGACTAATTTCCATGATTATACTCTTTAATCTACCCCTTTAAATTCGAAATTATGGTGGAGAAATTGGGAAAAATTGGATAAGGTTCCTAGGCCAAATTCTTGAGTTTTGATCGAGATTTTGATATCCGATTTGAGTAACTATTATATGGTTAGAATCGTGAGTGAATGGGTGTCCGGAATTTATAATTTTTACCCGATTCTGAGACGTGGGATCGGGGGACTTTTTGGGCAATTTTCCTAATTTCGCGTATTAGCTTCGAACTTATTAGCTATTTTGATTCCTTAAAGTGATATTTACATTATGCAGTCGAATTGAATAGATTTGGGATATTCGGAGTCAGATACTCGTGGCAAGAGCGCGATTTTGAGTTGAGTAGCGTAGTCGAGGTAAGTGGCTTGCCTAAATCTGTGTTGGGGACTTCCCCTTAGGCTATCTTAATATTGTTTTTGTTGTTTGGGCGCCGTGTACGTGAGGTGACGAGTACGTACACGGGCCATTGTTGCTAAAACTCCATTTTTCCTTCCATGACATAAATCATTTCATTCCTATTTCACTGTTTCATGTATTGACTATGTAGTTTAGATTAGGAAGGAGCATGTCTACCTGTTTACTTGAACTTCCCCTAGTTGTTACTATGTGCACCATGTTTAGATACTTTTATCCATATTTTTGCTTGTGATTTTCCTGAACTGTTTAAATAAATTGTATAATAGAGGAGGATATTTTTGCAATAATTTTATAACATCGGAGATAATAGTGGACCGATAGTATAATGGAGGAAATAAATATTCTTTTTATCATAGTAGAGGGATATTTTTTTTATCCTTTTTCCTATTTAGTATGATGGAAAGTTAGAATTTAAAAATTTATGAGTTTTAAGTTTGCTATTAAGTGTCTAAGTCATTTTAATTAAAGGGTCTAAACAAAAACTACTGAATTAAACAAAAACTGCCGAATTTATCCAAACTCATTGCTACTATTATAACTCCGCCCTTGAGTACGGTCATTACTATTTTATGTCTTGTTTTTCAAAGAATTGTTAAGAAACTAATCTCAAAGAAATAACATAAAACAAGAAAATAGACAAAAGATGTTGAGAGCAAGAGAAGAGAGATTATTATTTCTTCTATGTATTCAAGTGTGTGCAATGTGATGCCCAAACCCTCTATTTATAAGATGATATAGGTAATACAAAGGGATGCCACGAACATGGTATTAAATATTGAGATCATGGGGGAAGATCATGGAGGAGGTTATGGAAGTGTGGGAGTTACAACCATAATAGTAAGAAGTAGTGGGGATAATGGAGAAGAGTAGTGGGAGTAACTTCTTTAGGAGTGATAGACATCCACTATACAATATTGTATTTCATAACACTCCCCCTTGGATGTCTATAGATAATGTGCCTCGTTAAAACCTTACTAAGAAAAAACCCTGTGGGAAAAAATCTTAGTGAAGGAAAGAGAGTACACATATCTTGTAATACGCAGTATTTGCTGCCTCATTAAAAACCTTGCAAGAAAAACCCAGTGGGATAATATCTTAGCAAAGGGAAAAGAGTACAGCGCGTATTTGTCTCCCCCTGATGAAAACATCAATTTGTTTCTCCAAGATGACGTGTTCCAATCTTGTATACCAACTTCGCAAAAATTTTGAGGTTGCTCATGCTTCACGGAACAGAACACCAAATTATCAAGCGAACAAATTTGTCGAACATCTATTTAACCGCTCGTTAAAAATTGTGTCTGATAAAGAACTTTGCGAAACATATGCTTTATTCTCTCTCCTTTAATATATCCTTCTTCCAATTGAGATAAACAAATATCATCGCCTTCACTATTATTGGAATCGTCTCTTCAAGGAAAAATGACATATTTGTTATGTGTTGAGTCACTTGCTTTTTCAGTTGATAGTATATTGACATGACTTGAATAAGTATCAACAATCGACTGTCTTGTGAAATAATAATATGGCAGTACTCTCACATACCAATAGATTGTTTGAAGAACGGACTTCAGAAAATGCCTGCATTTGCATAAACAACAAACCTTGACATTTGTTAGAATAAACAAATCTATATCAAGGATTCCTTTTGCAATATAGTACTAATAGTATTCCAGTATCTTAAACTATATCTCGCTAGCATATTTTTATACTTATGGTTCTAGCAAGATACACATTGCACCAATTGCAATAGACACAAAAATAAATCATATACGCCATGGTTGCTCTAATCCACATAAGGATTTGTTGAAGCTTTATAAATCAATTTCTCGGGAACCTTAATATCCTTCAGAACAGTATAAATCCTTCAATGATTTTTATATACGCGTATCAAATTTATCGAGTATTGCTAGACTAAAATCTGAAAGCAACTGTATCCACCACAAGGGAACATGTTTCCATATAATCAATGCCAGGACATTTACGTAAAATCTTGTGTCAACCCACTGGCTTTATACTTTTAGGTGTTGGGACTATCAGCCCAAAACTTCACGTTTTCCAAGTGAAGTTAATCTTGATTGCGTATTTTTGATTTGATTGACCAATCATTTATCTGTCCAAATTCCATGACAGATTTGAGCTCAAGATCCTCGGCAATATTAATAATATTGAGCGCTATATTATATCAACAATATCATTGATGATCATTTTACATCGGTTCCATCATCACACAATAAAGACATAACTTATTGAGATCTCATTATTTTCAGGTACCTGAGCCTCTTCCATGAGGTCTTATAAAGTTTTATGTCATGGTGCTCTTACATAGCACTTGCCTCATTAGTATGACCATCTTTATCATTTGCTCCATTCCTTCTTCAAGGAGTTTTATCTTTGGACCGATTAGTCTATTACGCTTCATGCTTTCCATAGACTATGTCCCTCATGGACTTTACTCTATTTGGAGCATTAGCAGCTAAAATATAACATTTTGCTTTGGGTCAGCAAATACGCCTGGCAATATTTTGCAAATGAATTATCACTTGAACTTCAAGTTCACATTTTCTTGTACGAGGATCTAAGTACACCCATAATAATTCATTCCATGATTACTTTTTCAGCTACCCATTTTCTCCCCTAATGTTGGGATCACCAACACATTTCCCAACCTTCTTTGGGAACACATCTTTGTGCATTGTGATGGAACAATTAAATCATATAGAACATCTATATTTCTGGATGAAATTTATTTGGTTCCTGGCCCTGAACCAATTCTGATAGGGAGAAGTTATCATAACTTGTTGGCTAGATGCATACAAGTGTTCTTGTATATTAAATAATACACATCATACCAAATTTCTATTTGGAATCGTTGTTCTCATAACCAATGGTTTAGCTTAATTGGAGGCATACAATTTCTGCTAAACCAACTTGTATTTAAACCAGCATTACCAAGATAATTATCATATTTATATTCTGGAACTATGCTCTGATAATTTGAGCAATCAACCTTGCACAATCCAAATTGCAAGTTGATAACAAACGCACATGTGACCATACAATAGATGCATCTATTAAAA
>ML312115.1:0-17619 GCA_005239505.1 Nicotiana paniculata | reverse complement strand
TTGGCACTTTGAGGAGTGAATCCGACTATTTTGTGATTTCAGATTCGCTTCCTTAAGGCTCCTCCTAATTACACACTTATATCTTTGAAGGATAATTTTCAACAAGCTAAACTACAGTTTATGCACTACCATGGGGTGAATTTGACTATTAGGAAGTCAGATTCATCTACCCTAGTGCTAACTTAACATAATTCCAAACCATATAGAGACTTGCTTATTTAGGCATTTCAGAGGATGAACCTGACCATTCAGAGGTTCGGATTTACCCCTTGGAGTCCCTGAATTTACCATTGGGTAATCAGGGTTAAACTCACTTGGGTTATTATTTGAACTTTGGTTAGTTAACCCTAGTTATGTTCTTTAGTCAACTATTAGTTGTTCTTAACTATGATTGAGTCAAACTAGTTAAAGGTTAATTGATTAAGTGCCTAGAGTTGATTTCATACTAGTTACCTAGGTTTAGGTTAACTAATTATCAGTTTAATTAAGCTTAATTGAGGTTAGTCAACTCAACTTTCTTAACTTAGGTTAAATGATATGTTTTAGTCAATTGTTCAAGACCTAGTTGACTAAATGCTTAAGCAAGGACAATTAGGAAATTCTATCTTATTGGAAATTAATCTTAACTAATCACACAATCAGGTATATAATCAATTAGATAACGAACCTTTTTGGCAGTTAACTAATGGCAGTCAATACTTAGGAAACTTAAAACCATGAATCTTTACTTCGGCATTGCAAACAAATACATGACTAAGCTGATCACATGATCATCAGTATTCTAGACGACTGCCAATAAACTAGGAAAACACACAGAGGGGGATCATGGACAAATTTATGAGGAATTCATATTACTAATCTTTTTAACAACTAAGGCATGCTGTCAACTTGAGACGATATTAACAGAAACAAAAGTAAAAAGAATAAGCCAGAACAGTAATCTTAAACACACATATAGGATTCTGTTTTATGAGAAGAAAAGGAAAAGAATAATGAGCACAGGGATACATGAAACGATTTTGTTAAAACTCTTTTTTTTAAGACCTAATTTGCATTATTCCAATATCTAAGCGGGTTTGATTAATCTAAGCATGCACTAACAAAATCAACAAATAAACATGAGCAAAAGGCAAAAGTAAAACAATGACTAAACAATCAAAATCAACTAAACTAAACAGTGATTAACACGATTTTTAAAATTTTTTTTATATAGAAACATTAAAGAGAGAATTTTGGCCAGAAAAATGGAATCGCCAGACCTTGGGTGGACTCCGGAGGGTTTGAAAATGACTCAAATCCACATGAATCAATAGCTCCCATCAAGAACTATTGACTCATGTAGGTATAAGTCATTAATTGTTCTGAATCAACTAATAATAGGAAACTAGGTTTTCTGCTTTCTTCGATCTGAAATCGAAGGGATTTGGGTGGGATTATGATGAAATAGATGGTGGGAGGTGAATTAGGAGGAGGAGGAGATGGTCTGGTAACAATTTGGGGCTATTTGGAGAAGCTCCGCCGCCGGAGGCGATTTCCGATCGGCGGAGGACGGTGGCTCTGGGCGGCTAGGGTTTGGGGCTTAGAGAGAAGAGAGAGAGAGACGGACAGGGGGTGTTTGGGAGGTGAGTTCTGAGGGGGTGGGATGTGTGTTAGGACACTTATATAGAAGAGAGGGTGTGGAGTTGTGAGCCGTTGGATCATTTTATGGGGAGAGGTAAAAAATGGGGTCGTTTAGTTTAGTGCGGGGTTTGGACAGGTTATGGGATTTGGGCTGGGTGTAATTGGGGTTTAGGAAGGGATTGGGCCTGGGTGTAGTGGCCCAGTCCGATTTTAGCCCTTATCTTTTTTTAATCCATGAACCAAATTACAATAAACCTAATTAAATTACTAAAAATAAAATTAACCCATGAAATCAATTAACTATTTTCCTATATTATTTAAATAATGAGTCTAAATTAATTTATAAAAAGTAAGAACATTAATTTTAAATGGTAATACCAATAATTATTAAAAGACCCGATTTTTGTGGTTTTTCTTCTAAGAAATGTGATTAAGTAGTGTCAATAAGTTTTAATTTAAACCAAAAAACCTAATTATGCAAGAAAAAAGTTTTAGAGATTTTGTTATTTTATTTTATAAATTTAAAAGATAAATTATGATTTAAAAAATGCAAATAATTCATAAATACACACTAAATTCACACAAAAATCTATAAAATTAATTTATTTATTAAATTTTGTAGGAGTATTTAGTAGGTGAAAAATTACATGCTCACAGCTGCCCCTCTTTGCTCGGAAACACGAAGAGTTTCGGGCAATGATAAAGTGAGCAGTTATGAACAACTTTTACCTGTTCAAATACTCCAAATAAAGTGTTTTTGAAAAGTTTGACCGAACCCTGCTTGAAAGTTGCCTACATATCCTTGGCTAAAAAGGAATCAGGTCAGTGTAGTTCTAGAGTTTTTTTGTAGCTGGGACTATCGAGTAACAGTGGTTTCACTGCGGTTGCTGCTGTTACTGCTGTTACTGATGCTGATCTCCTTATTACACCCAAGTACAAAATGAAGGACTAACTAAACCTATCAGCTGCTAAATTACAAGATTCCTATCTAAGACTTGGTCTTGAGTCTTGATCTTTTACTGACTCTGACCTGGATCCTGATGTTTGTTAGTCGTAGGTGCTGGTTTTGTATTATAGTTCCTCGGATCAAAGCAGAATATACTTGACGGATGACTTCAATCTCGTCCTGAATAGTCCACATCTTCCCCGTTTGTGCACTTTTGGATTCAATCTTCTCTTTCCTCTTTTTGTTTCGTTATTTTTTTTTGGGATCAAAACTTCTTCTTTTGGTCGTCTCGAGTTCCAATGTCCTAGAAACGTCATTTTCACAAAATCAAAACAAACGAACGAAATTTTCTGCCCCAGTTTTCACTAGGAAAATTTCGTGAGTTATTGTAACGAAATCTATGCTACTTCATTATTGGAAGAAATGAAAAGTCGGGACTGGTGCACCCGGAGTTATTGCATACTAGGTAGTGGATACCCTATATCTCGAAGCAAGATCAACTAGGGGTTGGGAGCCCTATATTGCAAAATAAAATCAACTAGGGATTGCGTACCCTATGTTGGAAAAGACATTAACCAGGGAGTGCATACCCTTGATTGGAAAATAAATCATCAACCAGGGAGTGTATAACCTTGATTGGAAAAGAAATCAATCAGGGAGTGTATACCCTTGATTGGAATAGAAATCATCAACCAGGGAGTGTATACCCTTGATTGGCATCGACTACGGGAGTGTATAACCTACGTCGGGAAAAGAAATCAACCATGGAGTGTATACCCTTGATTGGAATAGAAATCATCAACCAGGGAGTGTATACCCTTGATTGGCATCGACTACGGGAGTGTATAACCTACGTCGGGAAAAGAAATCAACCATGGAGTGTATACCCTTGATTGGAATAGAAATCATCAACCAGGGAGTGTATACCCTTGATTGGCATCGACTACGGGAGTGTATAACCTACGTCGGGAAAAGAAATCAACCATGGAGTGTATACCCTTGATTGGAATAGAAATCATCAACCATGGAGTGTGTACCCTTGATTGGAAAAGAAATCATCAACCAGGGAGTGTATACCCTTGATGGGAAAAGAAATCAACCAGGGAGTGTATACTCTTGATTGGAAAAGAAAACATCAACCAGGGAGTGTCTACCCTTGATTGGAAAAGAAAACATCAACCCGGGAGTGTATACCCTTGATTGGCATTGAATACGGGAGTGTATACCCTGCGTCGGGAAAAGAAATCAACCAGGGAGTGTATACCCTTGATTGGCATTGAATACGGGAGTGTATACCCTGCGTCGGGAAAAGAAATCAACCAGGGAGTGTATACCCTTGATTGGAAAAGAAAACATCAATCATGGAGTGTCTACCCTTGATTGGAAAAGAAATCATAACCCAAGGAGTGTATACCCTTGATTGGCATCGACTACGGGAGTGTATACCCTGCGTCGGGAAAATATCAACCAGGGAGTGTATACCCTTGATTGGAATAGAAATCATCAACCAGGGAGTGTATACCCTTGATTGGAATCGATTATGGGAGTGTATACCCTGCGTCGGGAAAAAGTGTAATTGGGGATTGGAGGCCCCATACTTCTTTGAGTTATTTTCAACTTCAATTCTTCATCTCTTCTTCTTCTTTTTATTTTTATTTTTTATGCATGCGGAAAAATTCTTGGAGAAAACTTCCCTTTCTTTGGAGTCAATGTTGCAGAGCTCCTTCTAACCCTTGCGCAATTTCTTTTGGTTGCACCTGCTTGTTGCATGGTTGCTTTCGAGTTGCACCTGTTTCCTTCAAACGAAGAACAATTCGTTAGTTTGGAACGGTGGTTGGTTTTGCGGCCTTGATTTTCAACTGTTTGATCTCAGTTCTTTTAATGAAGATCCCAATCACTTGCTTGCTGGGGATTGGGTTTCATCTCTAATCCCGAGGACCTTAGCGTCCTAGATTTTACCATGGCGATCGGTCACGTGGGACCCAATATTTTATTTTTGCCTTTTTAAGCTTTTCACTTGCTTTTTCTTTTGGATTTCTAGAGTATAGGGGGGGGGGGGGTTGGCTCCTCAAATTCTGCTGCGACGGTTAGTCGTGTGGGACTTAACCTTTCCAAGTTTATTTCGCCTTTATTGGCTATTCACTTCTGAATTTTCTTCCAATTGTAACTTTAAGTCATTTGGAATACTTCGGATTTTCAAGCCTAGCGAAGATGGTTAGCCATGCGGGGCTCAACCTTTCAACTTCATTCGCCTTTATAGGCACTTCAATTTGATTTTCTCCTTTCAAGGTTTTGAGTTTGAATCATCGGCCATTGTGGACAGTTGAGATCGACTCGATGCCCCTGACGAGGCTGGGTGCCTTTTGCATATTGACCCGCGTCAAGTGAGAGCCCTGTAAATCAGTCTTGCCATCTTTTCTTTGCGTTAGTTCTGGGACAGAGTTAGACCGAAAGGGATTCAAAAGAAAAATAAATGACAGAATGGACAACGAATTTAAATAAGAGGTGTCCCTGTCGGGGAAAGGAAAGAAGGACTTATCTGGAGTGCATCCGGACTTCAATGAACATGACATGCCCTTTGGACTGAATGCCTGATCCGTGTAAACCGTCCGACTCTCAGAAATTCATCACAACTATTACCTTGAGATTGAGAAACCTTTCCCCGGACTGTGTCTATGTCAGTGACCCATTATCCTTTTCGATCAGTGGCGCCCTTTGCGGGTTTTCACCAACTAACCTCTCTCATTTCTCTTCTCACCCTTGCCCTGTAGTGCTCTTTGCGATTTTTCACTAACAAGACTCTCCCATTTTTAATTTCTCTACTTACCGTTGCCTCACGGTGCCCGTGTGGGTTTTCACCAATGAGACTCTCTCATTTTAATTTCCCTCATTCGGGGTCATTTCCTTCGATGTCCCCTATGTATAACGCTCCTTTTGGTAGCAACTTCCTTATGATGTATGGACCTTTCCAGTTTGGGGCGAATTTTCCTTTCGCTTCTTCGTGGTGGGGGAGGATACGTCTTAAAACGAGTTCCCCACTTCGAAGTTCCTAGGTCGCACTTTCTTGTTGTAAACGCGGGCCATTCTTTGCTGGTATAATTTTTCGTGGCACACTGCGGCCATTCTTTTCTCATCAATCAGAGTTAATTGCTCCAGTCGGGTCTTGACCCACTCATTGTCCTCAATTTCTGCTTCGACAATAATCCGAAGGGAAGAAATTTTGACTTCTGCGTGTATTACGACTTTAGTGCCATAAACCAATAGGTAAGGGGTAGATCCAACCGATGTGCGCACGGCCGTGTGATATCCCAACAATGCAAAAGGCAGCTTTTCATGCCATTGCCTCGATGTTTGAATCATTTTCCTGAGAATTTTCTTGATGTTTTTGTTCGCTTGTTCAACGGCGCCATTGGATTTGGGCCGGTAAGGGGTCGAGTTTCGGTGTGTTATCTGGAACTGTTCACATACCTCCCTCATCAAGTTACTGTTTAGATTCGCGGCATTATCGGTAATGATAGTTTCTGGGATACCAAAATGACAGATGATATTAGCATGAACGAAATCCACCACCACATTCTTAGTGACAACTTTGAACGTGACGGCCTCGACCCATTTTGTGAAATAGTCGATAGCAACCAAAATGAATCTGTGCTCGTTTGAGGCCCTTGGCTCTATTGGCCCAATGACATCCATTTCCCAGGCAACAAATGGCCAGGGTGCCGACATAGGATGCAGTTATGATGGTGGTGCATGGATTAGGTCGCCATGTATTTGACACTTATGGCACTTCCAGATGAAATCGAAACAATCTTTCTCCATGGTCATCCAATAATATCCAGCCCGCAAGATTTTCTTTGCGAGGACGTACCCATTCATGTTGGGACCACATACTCCTGAATGGACCTCGATGATCCTTTTGGCTTCTTTGACGTCTACACATCTTAACAGATTTAGATCGGGAGTTCTTTTATACAGTACTTCCCCACTTAGGAAGAAACTACTGGCGAGCCTTCGGATGGTTCTCTTTTGATCTCTGTTGGCCTGCTCGGGATATTCTCTTATCTTTAAATATCTTTTAATATCATGATACCATGGTTGGACATCGGGTTCTACTTCGACCGTGTTGCAATAACCATGTCTTTCCTTGATTTGGATCTCTAATGGGTCTATGCGAACATTACCCGGATAGGGCAGCATTGCAGCTAGGGTGGCCAGCGCATCGGCTAACTCATTGTGCCACCGAGGAATATATCTGAACTCGACGACTTTGAATCGCTTACTAAGATTCTCCACATGCTGTCTGTAGGGAAGGAGTTTAACATCTCGAGTTTCCCACTCTCCCTGAGCCTGCTTAATGATCAAATCAGAGTCCCCCATGATCAATAACTCTTCTACATCCATGTCAATGGCCATGTTCATGCCCATTATACAAGCTTCATATTCAACAGTATTGTTTGTGTAAAAGAAACGGAGGCGGGTCGTGGCAGGGTAGTGTTGTCATGTGGGTGAAATCAAGATCGCCCCTATCCCAATACCTTTCACATTGGCTGCTCCGTCGAAGAAAATTTTCCAGGTTTCAGCGCCTTCCGAGATTATTTTGACGGAGTTGATTTCTTCATCCGGAAAATAAGTGCTCAAGGGTTGGTATTTATCATCAACCGAATTTTCAGCTAGATGATCGGCCAATGCTTGAGCTTTCATAGTTGTGCGAGTGACATAGACAATATCGAATTCTTTGAGCAAGATTTGCCATTTTGCTAATCTCCCGGTGGGCATTGGCTTTTGGAATATGTACTTCAATGGATCCAGCCTCGTGATGAGGTAGGTGGTATAAGCCAATAAGTAATGTCGGAGCTTCTGAGCAACCCAAGTTAGAGCGCAACAAGTCCTTTCTAACTGAGAATACTTGGCCTCGTAGCTTGTGAACTTCTTACTTAAGTAATAAATGGCCTGCTCTTTCTTCCCGGTTGCATCGTGTTTCCCGAGAACACACCCAAAGGAATTTTATAGCATCGTCAGGTATAAGAACAGAGGTCTCCCTGGTTTTGGTCGGACTAACACTGGAGGATTTGACAGATATTCTTTGATCTTGTCAAAAGCGTCCTGGCACTCGTCTGTCCAATTGATGGCTGCATCTTTTTTCAACAACTTGAATATAGGCTTGCATGTGGAGGTCAACTGAGCGATGAACCTGCTGATGTAATTCAACCTACCCAACAGACTCATGACTTCCTTCTTAGTTCTTGGGGGTGGGCGATACCGAATAGATTTTATCTTTGTTGGGTCCAGCTCAATGCCCCGTCGACTGACTATAAATCCCAGTAAATTTCCGGAAGGAACTCCGAAAGCGCACTTGGCTGGGGTTAATTTCAAATCATATCTGCGCAGGCGTTCGAAGAATTTCCTCAAATGCTGCACGTGGTCACTTTGGGTTCTAGACTTAATGATCACATCATCCATGTACACCTCAATCTCCTGATGCATCATGTCGTGAAATATGGCGGTCATGGACCTCATATAAGTTGCCCCAGCGTTATTTAAACCAAATGGCATGACCCGGTAATGGTATGTTCCCCAAGGTGTAGTGAAGACTGTCTTTTCTGCATCCTTTTCATCCATCAACACCTGGTGATATCCGACATAGCAATTGACAAAATATTGTACCTCATGTTTGGCACAATTGCAACTAGGATATGTATGTTCGTCAGTGGAAAATTATCTTTGGGACTTGCTTTATTCAAATCTCGGTAGTCGACACATACTCAGACCTTTCCTTCCTTTTTAGGCACCGGAACCACATTGGCCAGCCATGTGGTGTATTGGACCACTCGGATTACTCCAACCTTTAGTTGTTTAGCGACCTCTTCTTTGATCTTGTCACTCATTTCTGTTTTAAATGTCTTCTTCTTTTGTTGGACAGGTGGATGACCGGGGTAGGCTGGAAATTTGTGTACCACCAAGTCCATACTAAGTCCGGGCATGTCGTCGTAGGACCAAGCAAACACGCCTTTGAATTTAAATAGGAGTTGAATCAAGGCGTCTCTAGTCTTTTCATCCGTGTGGATGCTTATCATGGTTTCTCGAATCTCTTCTTCATTGCCCAAGTTAACGGGTTCTGTTTCGTTTAAGTTTGGCTTAGGCTTATTCTCGAACTGTTCCAATTCTCGATTTATTTCCCTAAAAGCCTCTTCTTTGTCATATTCTAGTTCTTGATTCATTATTTCGAGGTTAGACGGCGTATTAAGATCAGATCATGAAGTCCGCAAGCATGTCATGTTTTTTAAAGCCGCATTATTAGGACTGAAAAATAAGAAAAGTAAACAAAAATCAGAAAGAATAATAGACGATGAAATTTTGATTTCATTCATTAAATTTGAACATAGGAGGGTTTACATCGGAATTTAAAGGCAAGAATTAAAAAACACTTGAGTTACACCCTGAAATAACTCATAGTGTAGAAAGGATGGCAAAAGCTGAACTACCGGAACTCCGCCTAACGGGGAATGGAGTAGCCTTCCAGTTTTGTAACTTGGCGGCAGGCCCCATATACTGTACTTCGGCAGTGCTGGAGCCTTCTCCTGGTTGGACCATATGGTCCTCATACAACAATTCCTCATTGCTCCGTATGTTTCTTCTATTTCTTCGTCCGTGAAAGCCTCTTCCTCTTCCTCCACATATTTTGGCTTGAAAAATGATGCGGTGATCTGTGGGATCGGTTGAAGCAATACCCAACCATTTTTCTTACGTTGGTCATCCCATTGTTCATCGTCGGGAGTAGCTTGAAATCCTATGCCAAAAACTTTTTATTGGTAGGCAAAGTGACGGGTTCTTTAATGCCTTGCAAGGACACCCCGAGCCCTTTTCTAGGTGTGTACCCATGTTTAATCATGTCGTTAGCGACCATGATTGATGCGTTTGATAGGAAGGGTTGAGGGCACAGGGTTCCTTCCTCATGCTGGTTCGCAACCACAATCTCGAAAGCCTGGTAGACTATGTGCTCGCTGCCCTCTCTTGCTTCCAGGCACGGGGCTGATGGGTCCCTGTAAATAGACTACTCGTCTTCCCCATGGACCACGATTTCCTAGTCCTCATATTCGAACTTAACCATCTGGTGGAGAGTAGATGGCAATGCCCCTGCTGCATGGATCTAAGGCCTTCCCATGAGATAATTGTAGGAAGTATCCATATCCATGACCTGGAATGTCACTTCAAAATCTACAGGACCGATTGTCAAGACCAAATCAATCTCCCCGATCGTGTCTCTTTTGATACCATCGAATGCACGGACGCACACATTTTTGGGCTTGATTCTCTCAGTCCCGATCTCCATTCTTTGTAGGGTCGATAGAGGGCAAATATCAACCCCAGATCCACTGTCCATCATAACCCTTTTCACATAGTAACCTTCACATTTAACAGTTAGGTGGAGAGCTTTGTTGTAGGCAGCCCCTTCTAGGGGCAAGTCATTCTTGCTAAATGAGATCCGGTTGACTTCAAAAAATCATTCTGCCATTGCTCAACTGTGGTGTTGGCCGGAACGTATGCTTCATTAAGGGTTTTGATCAGGATTTTCTGATGCTCCTTTGAATTTACCAACAAGGATAGAAGTGAGACCTGAGTGGGGGACTTTCTGAGATCCTCGATTATGGCGTATTCATTAGTTTTCATGTTCTTGAATAATTCTTCTGCCTCTCCGGCACTAATCGTCCTT
This sequence comes from Nicotiana paniculata, assembly GCA_005239505.1. Lineage (NCBI taxonomy): Eukaryota > Viridiplantae > Streptophyta > Magnoliopsida > Solanales > Solanaceae > Nicotiana > Nicotiana paniculata. Next base: position 7,342 of record ML312115.1, on the reverse strand, counting down.
TTAGGCTGAAAGCGTTTCAGCTTGTTTTTGCTTAGTTCTTCGAGGTCAAGGTATTTCTCTGATGAGTTTATATCGCCTGTTTACCCAGTAATCTCTTTCCCTTTGTACGTCACCACCATCCTGTGGTAATTCCAGGGGACGGCAGTAGTATTCTTCACGGTATTTTTCGGCGCGCGGCTAATAACCACGGGCTCATTCAACCTTGGTGAAATTATTTGCCCTCGCGCCACATACGTCCCTTTCAGCACATACATTTTTGGGACATTCATTATTGCCTTGTTGAATTGTAACCTTCTGGGAGGTCTCAACACACTTTGTTCCTTCTTGTGTGCCTTGGGGATGTAAAGGACAGCGTCTTTAGAGGGTCCCCTATTTGTTTCAGTCTCAGCCTTTTCCGTGACCTGGGGGACGAGGTTACTCTTCTTCATCTCCTTGACTGGTTTGGGTGCCGCCTTGGGTTTTCTTTCCACATCTGCGATGGCGATGATGGACTTTAGAGTTGGATTGAAATCCTGGTCCTCGCAAATCATACTGATGATGGGCCCATGATTGTGAGTGGGCAGTGGATTGTTCGTCACATTGGGAGCTTCTTCTTCCCTTAACACCACTTTCTTTTATTCTATAAGGCTTCCACGGCCTTTTTGAGGGTCCAACACTCCTCCGTGTCATGCCCTCCTACTCCGAAATGGTAGGCACAATTGGTTCCCGGTTTGTATGATGCTGATGTTGGGTTTTGCCTGGTCAGAGGTACGGGTTGTAGAAGCCCCATCTGGACTAATTTTTGGAAGAGGCTTGAATACGGCTCCTCGATAGGAGTGAAGTTGGGTTTCCTTGGTGGTTCACAGGGGTAGGTGTTGTACGAGTAGTTTTGGGGAGGGCGTGGATTATATGGAGCTAGGGGAGGATGGTTGTTTCTCAGAGGTGGAGCTTTATTCTGATTGTATTGTTGTTGCAGCCTGGGATGTGGTTGAGCGTTCATTACCCCATAGGGAAGAGAGGGCGTAGCATAAGCTGCGTCTTGCTGAGGATAGTAATGTTGGGAAGCTTTGGGAAATGGACGTGGGTATTATCGAGGCTTCCTGATATCGGAAACCATCATGGCCCCTTCTTTTTTCTTTTTTCTGTTGGCTGCACTCCCGGATCCGCTTTAGATGGCCTGGGAGGTTGCTCTTATGGCAGATTGGCTCAGGATACGACCAGTTTTTAGACCATTCTCCACCATTTCTCCAATTTTGATTGCTTTCGAAAATGGTTTGCCCATGGCGGACATCATATTTTGGAAGTAATCAGCTTCCTGTGCTTGTAGAAAGACGCTGACCATTTCAACCTCATCCATCGGAGGTTTGACCCTGGAGGCCTGCTCGCGCCATTTGATGGCATACTCTCTGAAACTCTCTGAGGGTTTCTTTTTGAGATTGGATAGTGAGTTCCTATCGGGAGCGATGTCCATATTGTATTGGAATTGCCGGACAAAGTCCCATGCCAGGTCATCCCATATGTGCCACCGTGATATATCCTGGTCCATGTACCATTCTGATGCAATTCCCGTCAAGCTTTCTCCAAAATATGCCATGAGAAGTTCCTCTTTCCCACCTGCTCCCCGGAGCTGGTTACAGTACCTTTTCAGATGAGCTATGGGGTCCCCATGTCCGTCATATTTTTCGAACTTGGGGGTTTTAAACCCAAGAGGCAAGTGGACGTGCGGGAACATGCACAAATCTGCATAGGAGACGCTTTTCTGCCCGCTCAGCCCCTGTATACTCTTGAGGCTCTGTTCAATACTCTTCATTTTCCGAGTTATTTCTTCGTTCTCGAGGCTTTTCTTATCTTGTCCCAAAGTGACCTCAAGCTGAGGTTGTTGGGGATATGCATTGGGAGTATATGAGTGGTATCCAGATGGACGGACGGTGTTTGGAATGTGAATGTTGGCGGCTCGAAACTTGGTCCAGAGATAGTCGGTGGAGCCGTGGCAGAGATTTGTGGTGCGGTGAAGATATTGGAAGACACACCGGAAAATAGGGTCTGGGGGCAAACCTCAGAAGGCCTTCCGTCACAGTGAGCCGACATAGTTGGATATCCAAACGGCGTGGCTGGGTAGCTTATGGGGACGTTGGATGTCCCGCCTACCCTGGGAATTATCTCTGGGAAACCCGGGATGGTACTGGGTGGTTCCCTACCATTGGACCATGCATCCCACATTTCCAGCATGCGGCAACGCAGGGTCCTGTTCTCTTCAGCTGTTGCTGACTCAGATGTTGGGATGGCTGGATTTAGGTCTTCTATAGAAGAGTTGACGATTGGCAAGTGACTTTCAGACGTCACTTTTATGCTCCCTTTTGAAATAGTGAAGTAAGGATGGGAAGGCAGGTTATCGCAAAACCAACCACCTAAAAAATACCTTTTAGATCGAACCAACAAAAATGTTAGGTTTAAACATTTATCGCATAGGCAATCGCACGTTTGCGGTGTGCAATGTACCTGGGCAATTTAAATGCTTTTCTTTGCAACAGTTGTGTACTTCATCCCGGCTTTATTTCTCGGCCTTTCCCTTTTTATCATTCTTTCCCTTCTTCTGTTATTGTTTCCGCTCTTTTATTCCTTGCTCGGTTTCTTTTCTTATGGTTATGGTCGAATCCTATGTGGATTGCCTACGTATAATGGCGCCGCGTGAATCAGATCATCACGTAGTTCATGTGACAAAACCAAAGGACAAAAATATATATTTTTTCTAAAATCTTCATTCTAAAATTTTCATTTATTAAATAAAACACTTCTGATTACAAAAAGTTGTAGCCCTTTTTTGGAATTTCAAAGTTTGCAAAATAAAATCGACACATATTTTCTAAAAATATAAAAACTACTGTGGACTCAGACATGACTACAACTAGAAAAATGAAATACAGACTCGAAAAACATCAAAAATACATCAGTGCTTCTGTTGCTCTAGGGGACGGTGGGGCATCATTCGGCCTTGCCACGGGCCTGCGTGCTATGTCTTGCTGGAGGCGGTAAAGGTCGTCCATTATCTTATGGACGAAGATCATAACCGCTGAGAAGAAGGTGGTCCGAGTCATATCTTCGCATTCTTGGCATTTGGTGACGATGTAGTCAGCTATCTCTCGGACCCTTCGCCTGATGATACTTTTTTCCTGAAGTAGGCGCCCGATTTGCTGGGATCTCGCCTCTAAAGTCTGGCGTCTTTTTGACTCTGCTCTTTCCATTGTTGCAACTCTTTTTCCAACTGAGCCATCATGGTATAACATTGTTCCCTCTCTGTCTTAAATCTTTTTGCCTGTTTGGCCACTTCGTTCTCGAGGACGGCCAGCTTTTCCTTCAAGCCTATGACTTCTTGGTCATATTTCCTTTTTAGTCTCTGGACAAACTCTATTCTTTTCTCTGCACTTCTTGTTAGTCTTGCCCGAAATCCGGCCAGTTCTTCTTTAGCTTTGTCTAGATCATTCCCATAGCTGCACACTTTATGCCTCAGACTGTTGATAAGCCTTTCATCAGTTCTGCTTCTCTCTAGGTTCTCAGCAGCTGTTTTTAATTCCTATATCTGGGCCCCGAGAACTTCATTTTCTTGGGTTACCTATTTTTCTCCCCTTCAATTGTGGCAGTATGTAGAATGTTTTCAAATTTGATTTCCCTGACCTAGGCTTCCAACTTGCTTGGGTAGCTTGGTAGCTGTTTTCCTTTTCTAACCAAGCCCAATGCTCTTGTGTTTGCTCGGTGAATTGTTGCACGTGGGGTCTCTTTGCGGGTCGTTCTTGCTCTTGATGATCCCTGCCTCTTATGTCATACCAAGAAGTGTAGGCGGGCTCCACTTCCCTTTTAGATAAATTTCTCACCCGAGTTTGAGGTTCTAAAAACCTGCACTAGTTCCAGATTTGACGGACCCTGCCTTTAGGAAATGCAGCTCTCGGGCATAACTCAATGGCTTGTTGGCTTAAGTCCTCGTCATGGGGGACACCCTGTTGTCTCCCCAATTGGCGTAAGACCCGGTGTGGGGCGTATGGATGAATGCTTTGCAGGCCTATTAACAGAAGATAACAAACCTCAGCAGACATATTGATAACCTCGCTGACAAGGAGCCATCCAAACGTCCACTCGATCTGGTCGGCAGTCAATGAACTCAAGTATGAGTGTCAGGCTTCCGTGCCCTCGGGAAGTTTGTGGCCCTTTACCCGAGTACCATGTTCCTCGATGCAATTCAAACCGCTTAAGTCATAGTTCATGTAGCCTGGGCGGTGACGGAGGTGCTCGATCAACCAGATTTGTAGAAGCACGTTGCACCCCTCAAAGAACTTTCCCCCAGATTGGAAAACTGTCAGAGCACGGTAAATCTCGGCTAAGACCATCGGTGTAAGTGTGCCATTGGATTTTTTCATCATGAAATTTGCCATTCCCACAAGCCCGATATCTATGCATCTGTCACTTCTTGGCAAATCAAGGTGCCCAAGAATGCTACCACAAAAGCTAGCCCCCGACGGGCTTCCCATTAAGCCTAATCTTTGTGAGTTAGACCAGTGTTGTTAGCCTCATAACCCTGGGGATCTCCATAACTTTTGTAAAGAAAATAGAAAGTGCAGAAACCTTCGGACAGGTGTGGGTCTTGGACGTCCCGACTAATGTTCAACAGATCCAAAACTTATGTGGAGTCACCGCCCTGGGTGCCACTGGGTACCGACTTCTAAGATTGTCATTGAGACCAGCATACCCTGCTATTTCCTCTAGCGTGGGCGTCAATTCAAAGTCTGAAAAGTGGAACACCTTGTGGGCGGGATCCCAAAACGGTACTAGAGCCTCGACGATGTCCAACCTCGGCTTGATTTTTAGAAGACCAGTAAGTCCACCTAGAGCTTTCATAACAGACTTTCTACTAGCTTCCCCCAAGTCGCTCCACCACATATGGAGTCCTCGAGGGATTTCCTCGACTGACCTGAAGGTAATGTTTTCAACTGTATTCATCCTGCACATTCGTTTTTTGATTAAAACCACAAAAAATTTTGAAAAGTGTTATTTTTGCAAAGGGTTTTTTAATAAAGAAAAATGGACTGTCTTTGCGAATACGGCCCTTCAATACTTCGGGTAGGAAGTTTTTAAGGATGTGTTTGCAAATTGGGTCGAAATCTAAAGACAAACCACATGCGGCCACTTTTGCAAAAACGGCTTTCTGGTGCCCCACTTGGGAAATCAGGCTATAATGGCGTCACCTAATTTTATTTAGGACTATATCCCTTAATTTTGAAAAATAGAGTTGGACCCGATGAGGGTTGCCTACGTATCCCACACTGGTGAGAATCAAACAATGCATCGTTCGGAAAAAATCTTGACTGATTAAAAATATGTACCTACTCATTTTGTTTTGGAATATTATTTTTCAGAAATTTTAGCAGGGTTTCGGGATAAATACGGGGGTTTTCAAAACAAGGTTTATTTTCTATCCTACCTCACTCTTGGTTTTTCTGTTCATTTTTTTATTTTATTTTAGCCGGTCAATACACAAGCTGAAACAAATAAATGCATACGTAGCAGGTAAGATGCATCAGGGTAGTCTTTTATTTTTGGGTACACCTGTCCTAGACGGACCCAACCCCTGTGTTGAGTCCCCTAAGTCAAATGCACGTGATACAAATAATTGTTCCTACTAGGGATCCGGCATGAGGCTATGTTATACTAAGTTTAAATCCTGAAGTTTTGTTCTAGACTAGGCTTACCCGAGCGGACAACTCGAGCCGAGAGGGGGTAGCATACCGGGAATACAGAAGCTTCACCGGCTTTGTAACTTGTCCGTACCTCGTTCTAAAATTTGGATATGACTCTAACATAAAAGAAGTCACAGGAAGTGCACTTCCTAGATGATTTAGAAGACTCAGAGAGAAGAGGGGTTTCAACACAGTTTATATCCAATTCAGATAATATCAAAGCGGTAAAAAGAGGCATTTAGCACATTAGGTTTAAACATGTAAAAATCAGGTAATTATGAAAGCCAAATATAACAGCTATTCTAAGCTCGAATTCTTGAACCCTGAACCAGAGATTTTGGGTTCGATGATTCCCCAGCAGAGTCGCCAGAGCTGTCACACCTCCTTTTTCACTACTCCGGATTAATGAAGGGTAATAAGGGAGTTTTTTCAATTAAAGTGACATTATTCGGATTTTTGGGATTTATTTTAGTTTTCAGAGTCTCCACTCGGGTTTTTTACGATGCTCCGGGACACCGTTTTGTTTTAAAATCCCAACCCGAGGAAATTTTGACTCTGTTTTAATTTGTCTGCGACCAGAAATCCGAGTAAGGAATTTTGTTAACTCGGGAGAAGGTGTTAGGCATTCCTGGATTCCGTGGTTCTAGCACGGTCGCTTAGCTATTAATATTTGGCCTAGATATCTAATCATTTTGCATATTTTGAACCTATTGTGCTTTTTAACCTTTTTCTAATTTTTAGCCGCTTTTAATATTTATGGATTTATATTGAAACAAGTCACAATGGCGTGCACTTGTTTGTTTTTGGACATATTACAANTATAATTTGAAGTTGAAGACGGGGACATGAGTTGTCGCACCCGAGTGTAGATTACGTAGTCAAGACTATGGTCATGAAGGTTTTATAGTGCCTATTTGAGGCGATGTTTGATTATTCTTTATGTTCTCTATTTGAAGGAGCATTTTGGTTTTAAGATCAATTGAGACGTTTATGGATTTATCTTAGACAAGTCACGATCAATTGAACACATGGCAAACACGTCACATGAAATGCACCCGTGATTGCTATGTGCATTTTTAGTAGTTGTTTGGAGTTGAGGGTCGGGGGCATGAGCTGCCGTGTAGGTTACGGTAGTTTCGGAATAATATCCGATTCTTTATCAAATTTCGAACTAAAGGTATGGTTTTGCCTAAAGGATTGCCTAGAAATGAATTTCATTAATCTAAAGATAGCATGTTTCGGGCTGTGGCCATATTTTATCCCCGAATTGTTTCAACTCTTTTGACCAACCCTAATTGTGGCTAGTTCGTAGGACAGGTAGTTTAGACAATTTAGCCAAGCATGACTAATCAAGGATACTAGTAGGAATAGCTACCCAGCAACTTTAATGTAAAAATCAGAATCAGATTTGGATAATTACTATCCTTTTAACCCCTAGACAATGTTGTTTTGAAACGTAATATTCACGTGTAAAAAATTCCACAGGTTTGAGATATGTTACACAAATTGAAATGCAGAATGAGAAGGGGTTTTCAAATTCTAATTAAGTATTGATCATTGTATGCCGTATTACATCGATATTTGTTGGTTGATTTCCCAATGCACACGCAAGTGTACGTGGTCGACAAGTAATATAG